>JAQFZW010000182.1:0-92204 GCA_034687055.1 Heteromurus nitidus | reverse complement strand
TACATGTAAACATGTAAAAACTATCGGCGTTTCATATAAACATGTAAAAATTAATTTTTACATATCCATATTTACATATTACATATTTACATGTGCCATCCCTGATTATCATTGAAATTTGTACATGTTCATATATGTGACTTTGCACTCATCATCATCATCGTATCATTCATGAGCATCTCCTCACACGTGCGTGAATCATTCCATCAGCAACAGCAGCACGGAATGGCAATTAACTTTTTAGCCGGAATCACACTCAACCTTTTTGTCTCTCTAATTTTTATTTCACTGTGGCGAGCGAATGGCAATATGACTCGCTTTTAAAAGGAAAAGGAAAAGACACACACTCGTCCTGGTATTAATGGCGGTGGTCTCGTAGGTCGACCCCACTCAAAATGACGCATGGGAAGTGAATTAACGCTCATGACAAATACGTACATACTTGCCATTTGCAAGCCCACGCACACAAATCTCAACTCAACTCTCCTTTAGTGTTTGTCCATCTCATAAAAATTAAAAGGGGAACATGACTGAACTGTGTAATTGGTCATTTTATGTCTGCATTTAAAAGGCTTTTAATGAATGTTAACTCGAGATGTTTTATGAGAATGCCGCGGCGAAAGTATACACAACATTCATTGTTGCTTGTTTGCCTTGTTTTAAAGAGAAGAAATTGCTTGTGCAAATTTTGAAGGATATGATATTGTGATATATGTGATTGGAGTAATGTGCTTTTTAAATCAACATTTCAGCACAATACAAGTGTTCATTTAAATCCAAATACAGTTTTTGAGAAATACATTTCTTAGCTCGACGATATAAAAATAATTTCAATAAAAATGAATGCTCAAAATAACAACTAGATTAATAGAAGAAGTGTCGTTTTTGTACTCATGAGGTTAATGCTCACATCGCATCTGCATTGACTTTTTCTTCATCTTCCTCGCTTGACTTAAGTAATGTGCAAGGAGAGGATGAAAATATTGCCAAAAAGTAAAAAGTTGAGTAAGTGGTTTTACATGAGGGGACAAATCCCTACGAAAGAATGCATTGTATTATGCACTTGGCAAGAGAGTCTCTCTCTTATCAAACAAGAAACAATGATTTTCTATACAAAAAGACGTCCTTTTTCTAAGAGTATGGTTTTCGGAGCCTTGTGTTAAAGAGAAGTCTGAGTCTGAAACTAGTCAGTGAGTTGTTCGTTTCGTGCCCGTAAATTTCCTGTAATAACATGTGCAATGATTTATGGTCATATGCAATCACAGTCTTAAATCTTTTTTCTGTCCTGACTGAGTATCTCGCATATAATATCTAGATTCTAACTCGTTGGCTGCATGGAAAAGTGAGAGGAAGTGAGGGAAGCGAGCGACTAGTATTGCAGAACAAGTCGCCTTTTAGTTGCATTTTGTTTCTTTAAAATGGAACATGGTGAGTGCATAGAGTTGACAGCACTGCATTTAATAAATTAGGATGAAAAAAGTTCTTTCAGATCTGGAATCTAGACAGGATTTTTATCCAGAGTATATATTTCTTTTGCTAAAAACTTTTTTTGTACTGAACATGAGCATTGATGTTGAGGACAACGAGGACAAAAAATATGAACGAGTATTGTGCAATAAAGAATATATATTTTGCTTTTTATCCCAGTCCACGTCTTAGTTAACTTGCGACTTTGGACAACACAAAAAGCACAGAAAATTTATCGGTTGTTGAACCCATAATTACGCGTAATAACCTTATCATTATTTTCTCCACGATGAAGTTATCATATCCAACAATCCAAAAATGTCTCCCCTTTGGCAAGAAGAATGTTTCAAAAAAGCTTACATATTTTTTTTGACCAAGTCTTGAATTTGTATTGAAATGAGCATCAAAGGAGAAATCCAATAAGATGAATGAGGGCGAAACGTTACATATCGTGATTTCATGCTTATATTATTATGGAAGTTGCAAAATCAACACAAAAGGACAGAGTACATTTTGTCGTTTTAGCTCAATAATCCATAGATAACACCCCACAATTTTTTTTATTTTCTTCTTCCTTCCGCGAAACTACTTGGAGAAAGAGAAAGCGTTCCGCAAACAAACCACAAGAGCAGAGAAAACAAACTTGAACTCCATTTCCGGCAATTGTCAAACATTCCCATTTCCCCTGCAGAAAAAAGCAACCAAGTCAGAGTCACAGCCATGTTTCTTATACTCCCTCTCGCCGACAGTCGGTAACTCTCCATCTCCTCGCAAAAGAATCCTTTTCTCCACATTTGCGCAAGAAGGAGTAAAAAATACTCGAGAAGAAGGGAAAGGGAAGTGTAGCCCCACGGCATTCCAATCTCAATTACTGATGAATTTTTTTTCCTCGCTTCTGTTTACATTTCACTTACAATAGGAGAAGGACCTTTTGCTATTGAGTAACTAAGAAAAGTATATAGCGAAGCGATGTTTAGAGGGGAAAATACCATTCACTTTTCTCCAGTTTGGTTGGTTAGTTGTCTTGTCGTCACATATATGCCTTCTAGCTGGAGCATCATTACTTCACTTGAAATTTCCGATTCTGCTACCCAATATTTTCCCCTTTACTTTTCTCTACACTGCTTTCTCCCTCCAAAACAGTAACTGTCAAACATAATCAAGGTATCTGTCAGAATACTCATTTTGTGCAGGGATACAGTGAGTAGAGTATAGGTTAGCCCACTTCTCTTTTCTTCTCCAAACTTTTTTCTTGTTTGGTTCGTTGTGCAAACAAACCTTGAAGCTTTTTTATATCTCAACCAAACCAAAAAGAAGTAACGCAGTTGGATATATATATACTTCGCAAAAAAAGAGAAAAGTATAAAGTAAACAAGAGAAAATGTAGTTTAAGCATATCAACTTATTTTTTTTTCTCGTCGTAGTCAATTGAATGGAACTCTTCCCATTTGCAAATACTTTTTTTTCCTTTTGGCCTTGAAACATTTTCTCTCCAGAGTGGGTATTGTCCCACTTTTTTATAGAATTAAAAAACTTTTAATTGCAAATCTAATTAACTATTCTGAAATGATCCTTCCACTAGGATTTAACTGACATACTTAAAGCTATATACGCTGACTAGCTTGACTTTTTTAATCGAATGGTTCAGAAGAATACAAGATTTGAATAGAGCATTGACTACGAGGAAAAGGGAAACAGACCGCCTTTTCAATCATGGTCAACAAGGCAGCTTCTTTCAAGTCAGCGTGGAATGCTGAATGATTGATTTGATTAGCTTATATATCCACTCTCTTTATGATTATGACTTTCGCTTCTCTCCACACACACAAGAAAATGCCGCTGGTGCTTGTAGTATTCTTAAATGTGAGTCCACTTGGAGGTTCCTTTTTTTACCGGCTGTCCCTCTATAAAAAATCTTTACTTTGATTCAACCACTGAATAAAATGGTTAGCCACTACGAAACCAAACCACCACCAAGATTTTTTTGGCCACTTACACACTTGCCTATTTTATGCATCTCCATAAAAAGTTTGTGTTCAGGTTCAACCATCATCCCATCAACTTTTGATATTTAATACCCTTTTCAATGTTGGGCATACTTTACAAAAGAATTGAATCTTTCTTGACAGATTTTTTTTCTCTTCTTCTTCGTATCTTGCGTGTTTACAACATGCCTGCTGCTTCCTTTATGAGTAAGAATGTGTTTATATAGATTTTTATGCTTTTTCAGAGGTGGTGGATGTGGACGTGGACAAGTGATCGGAGTTACAAGATATATATTTTTTCTACCCTGAGAAAGATGACTGCACAAATGAATGCTCACCAACCGAACCGCACCACACACATAATATGCATACGTTAATAACATTATGAATAAATATAATAGATTTGTTCATCAATAATATCCTTGTTCCGTCCGAAGATCTTCTCTTCCTTTTATGCTTGTGCATGTGTGCGCATTTTTATGACTCTTTTCTTTAATGTGGCCACAAGATTCCTCCAGTCATCGCCATCATCTCTCTTCTCTCATGATGATGACCAATCTATTCTTGAAAACCACATGAAAAATTTTCACGTTAGACACGACTTGTGTGTTGTGTGTGTGTGTGATTCTGTTTTTTTCCTTTTGCCGGCTCTCAAAGAGTATATGTATAAAATGGTTACGGAGTTGAAGAGTATTATATGTGCCGGAGGAAAGGAAAGAAAAAAATGAAAGGGAAACAAGGAAGATAGACAAGGTAAATGTTGTAATATCAATAAAGAACCCTTACATTTTATTATTATATTTTTTCTTCCTGTATTTGTTATGGAACCACTTGTTCTCTCTCTCTCCCATCTCTCTCGGGCAAATGGTAGTGTACATTTTCAATTTTCAATCAACATATTTTTTATGATTATTAGCCTTCAGCGAAACATTAAGAGAAAAAATAATAATAATACGATAAAGAGAGTGAAACAGGATTTCTTCTCCCGAAACTCAAGTGTTTACGTTTAACCTCTCTCTCCTCGTTGATGTATAAATGGATATGCTTTTTTTTGTAGTAACAGTTTCCCCTCTTCTGCCCAATGCTCAGTGTTCTGGAAGAGAAAAAGTTGAGTTGATAGAGGCGAAGAGATGAAGCACTACATCCAACATCCTACATCTCCATCTCTTCTACTCACTCAAGTGGTCCGTGAGAGGCTAATAATATTCTGTCCCTGCTCTCCACATCTTTCCTCTTCGTCGTCCTCGTCATCATCAACATTTCACCTGAGGCTCAGTTTCTATATATTCCTTCAAATACACACACGCATGTTTCTCTTTTTCTTCTTTGCTTGACCCATCAACTCTTTTTTACATGGGGAATGGGATAGGATGACGAATGATATGATGGGAACAAACATGCGAATGCCAAGTTTCAGAGAGGAATTTTATTTTGTTTCTTTTTCGAGATGATGAGTTTTAAGTTCAATACGTTGCATGTTGAAAGAAAATATGGTGATGGTGGCTCAGCTTCGACCACCATCATCATAATCATGATCACTGCGCGCACAGTAAAAATAATCTTGTGAGAAGTGTACACATGTGCGTGCTCAGGAAAAATTTGCCTGTCGATTGCCTACTCGTCGATGGTGACTAATCTTGTACCTTTGTACTTCATCTCATCAGTATTCATAAATGCGCACTTGAGATTTTTCAAAAAAACATCCTTAAGTGTGATGTGCTTTATGATCAAGTGGAGTGGACCTGGACATGGAGTTTGTGCATAGTCAACAATGAATTTCTTCGAAATTATATCTGAAAGTGTGACACATCATTTTTTGTGGAGTTCCAAAGAATACTAGAATGCTCACATAAAAAAATGTGAAATTATATTCTTGCAAAAAAATGCATAGAGAGAGAGATATGGGAAGACGGATGACGGATGCTCATCACTCTTCCCTTGTGAAATGTTCTCGCTGCTTTACACGCATGCAAATGGAAATGAACGGCGGGGAAAGGGGATTTGTTGGAGGAGAGGACGAGTTGCATCAACGTCTACTTAGCATTCCGTCCTCTCCTCCATCGTCTATTATCTGCAAAGACTAATAAGCCATCGGGATTCATGAGATGGTCCAAACATCATTAGAACATTTATGAGAAGAGCCCATTTGCCTAAAAGTATCTTCCTGGAGGAATATATCAGAGGATGAGTTAAGATATATTATATTTGTAAGCTTCATTTGTACTACACTTCAGACCTTGACTGGCATGATGGCACTCTCCGACTCCGTCGGTCTTACACGAGAACAAGGAAGATAAAGCATCCTCTCCTCGAAGCACAGCCTTGAAGACAAGTGAACAAACAGAAGAAGAAGAAGAGGAGGCAAAGGAGCGAGCTTAAGTTTCAAAAGGAGAACAAGTCTTCTTCTTTTCTCCTTTCTTCTCTCTCTCTCTTCTTCGGTCTAACTTCATTTCTCCTCTCTCTCTCCTTTTCTTCCAACTCATTCATGCCACCGTTAATGTTTGCCAAAGGAGTAGTATGTGTGGAATAATGTGACATGACATGCCATAAAATATATATGTGCAAGCCAAAGCCAAGTACATATAGTTGAGCTAACAAGTCACAATGGATATATGTATTTCCGGCCCACTTTTCCAACAACTTCTCCTCGAGCTTCTCTCTCTCTCTCTCCCATTTTAACCTGACTTCAATCAATACTTTTGCTCAATTTACATTTTAACTCTTGCCTTCCCGTTTCGAAGAGAAATCATCTTGTTCCTCCTTCTTGTAAAATTTCCTCAGAACATGCTGGAATGGGAAGAGTGAGTGAGTGAGTACGTGTTATTCTCCTCTGGAGAGAGTGATATCCTTCCCTCATATAATGGAACTACTCTAGATACATTTGCATACATCCCTTTCACTCCTCTTTTTTCTTGTCCTCACTTCCTTCCAAATCTAAACTAAAAATACACACTTGTTATTTGGAGGAGGTATGTGCGCATTTCCTTTCTCTTTTTTCTACCTTTTCCTTCGCTAGTCTTCCTCTCTGGAGAGAATAGAATTTCCTTTCTTCCACGAAATCAACTTTCCTTGTACTTCTCTCTTCAAATTGTCATCCATTTGAAATGAGAGAGAGTTTTTTTGTACAGAGGATTAATAGGAAAAGAAGCACATCAAATTCTACAAAAAATGTATTTCCTTATCTTTTGAATATTTCCGTAATTCTTCATCTTTTCAGAAAAAGAAAAAAAGTTCACTTTAATGAAATATATAAATTCAGTCGTCTCCCTTTCGTCTGTGTTCTTTTTTCCTTCTTCCAAGAATCACTTCCAAAGACAGAAGCTTTTATTTTAAGAATAAATAACACAATCTTTTCCTCGCTATCTTATCTTTGAAAATGAAGGAGAAAAATATAGCGAGAGAGTTTTTTTTTGTAAAAGAAGATCGCGCATCAGCTTAATGCGTATTTATGTCTTTTCCGCTTTCTTCAACTTTTGAATTATTTATCTCGAGTTTTCCCCTTCATCATCGAAAATACGGAAAGGGAAGAAGACGAAGAGAAAGTGGATGCGAATACGAGGAAGGATGGGAATGGAATGAGAGGAAGAAGCACATACAATATACTTGAGACTTCCCTTAAGAATGAGTTCCGTGTAACTTAATTTTATTTCAAGCAGAATCAGTCCTGCAATCCTTATATTGCTATTTTTTCTTACAAGTTTTTTTTGTAAATAAGTCAAAGCAAGATCACGACTACAAATGAAGAGTTCAATAGTTTACAAGAAACATTCTCGAATTGCTTTTTTCAAAAGCATCAAATTTCAACTTCAAAAGACTATAAAACAGCTTTCATCACTTTTGGAGATCTGAATGAAATTTTTGATGAGCTGTTGATGACATGTTTTCGTTTAATGAAGACTTCGAGAAAGGTGACCCTTGTTGGATACTTAATAAGTCCCTCCTTCTCAAGTCTTAACTCTCACCTTTGCCTTTCGAAAGGCACTTTGATCACAGATTGCAGAAGAGATTGCAAGCTTGGGTTTTGCTTTTCCTCCAGAAGTACAACTGAGTTTCTCCATTATTATTGTTTTTGCTGCGCACACACATGAGCCCAAGGCCGATGAGTCTACGAACTTTCTCTGAGTTTGTTTTGGATTAGTCTGAAATCAATAAACTGCTTCCGGTAATATTCCCAATCTCAGTAATTGCCCTCGATAGGCACCAGCATAGTGTCTAGAGGAGAATAGATCAATAGAGACCTTGGGAAAGGGCGTTGCATGCCTGATATTTATGACACATACATATTTATAAGTACTATTATTCCCATACATCCCACAAATGGGGAAAATCCTTAAGCAGTTAAGCCTCTCTCTCTCGTCTTCTTCTCAGTCTTCATCATAATCAACAACTTTTTTCGACATTAAAAGTTAGTCTGGTGTGTCTGTTACTAGAGGTTTAGACAGATGCCAGCATGATGTATGTAATTCATTAAAACAAACTCGCCTCCAGCTCAATCTCGGCTTGATTGAGTAACTCCCTCGAATTTATGAGAGAAATGAAGGAAAACACGGGATCCTAATCCTATCCTGATTCCTGGTACCTGATCTTTGGGAAAGTAGCTCTATACATTTGCTGCTGAATGTTTTATTATCCTACATGAATATATGAATCTATATGAATGAATATACGTATAATACATGCCAGACATTTTGGATACCGACCATATATGTACTCACAATTTCTTGAAAATTCGGAATGCATCTCAAAAACCTTTAAATGTGTATCTAAAGGGGAAACAGACAACTTCAGGCCCGCTTATTTGCATTTAATAAACATTCATTTCTTCAAAATATTGCACTTTTAACTGTATTTTCGTGGGATTGCATCAACGGAATTCCCTTTTTGAATAAACTAGAATTTACGATCTCCAGAGGCGTTCATGCAACGTTTCACATAGTCAAATATTTCTCTATTAGCGTATCATGAGTCCTGACTTTTCTATTGTCAAGTTCTCAGAAAAACATTGCCGAATCCTCTACATTAAATACTGATACAAAGCTTACAACATGACTGATACTTGACGACGTGAATTATCTACGTTTGCTGGCAACCTGTTAAATATAATTTTGTTTTCATCTTCGACGTGAGAATTGCTCATTTTTTGTCACCCATTGGAACGTTGTTTACTACTAAGCTACGTGCAACTAACCAACTCCTCTGTTGATTCTGTCATGTGCCAGCGATTGTTTTTCATAAAAGCCATATACAATACAACGCAAGGGAAGAGAGAGAGAGAGTGTGTATGTGTAGTGAAAATTGTGCCAGTGGGAGCATGAAGTTTCTACGGAAGAAAGTGGAAAAGCCAAGTTGTTGTCAATTCCAACTTTTTGCATGCTCCCTGCTCGTGAGTCGTGACGATGATACACAGGGAAGAAGAGAAGAAAAAAAATATGCGAGGAAAAAGTGGAGATGGATGGATATGGATGTTGTGTGTCCCTGAGCTCGAGCTATCACGAAAATTCGATTTTCTAACATCAAAGAACATGGAAGATGGAACATGTATGTGTGTACACCAAAAAAGGACGTGAGAATATATACCTTTTCTCCGAACCCAAACAACTCTTGCTTTTTTCACTAACTTATGGGAAAAGTTTTTTCTCTTCTTTGCTGTTGCTGTTAATGCACCAGCTGCTGAGTTTTCTCCTTTCTGACTCTCTGACACAGAAAAAACATATACCCGTTTTGTACAGCAGATGTACATGTATTTTTCGCTACTTGTGAATTTTGAGTGTGTGCATCGTTTTGAAATTGTGTAAAAAGCTCCATAAATATCATATCCATGTTCTATACATAAGGGAGCGCGTACAATTTGCAAGACACTTTCTTCAAACCAAAAAAAAACGAAGAAATTCTTGGAGTTCTCTTGTATTTTTCTTTTTGCAAAAAGGAAGAAGCTGTTTCAGTTTCTGCTCATATGTGTGCAACTCCTTTTTCACTCCTCACCTCGTTTCCCCCTCTCGTTAGGAAAGTTGGTCTCTGAGGCACGGAGGAGGAAAGAAGAAGCCTTCCTCCTTTCCTTCTAAATTTCACTCCTCCAGAGGGAAGCTGATATATACAACATGGCTCGAGCTTTCATCAAAAATTGATATACCCACTTTTTGTACGGGAGGAGTTCCAAAAGTGTAAGGCATGAACTATGATGAACTATATGGTACTTTTTGTAGGCCATTATGAAATTTAAAGTGACTACTTCTGCTTCGCAAAAGCTAATAAATTTACAACTTGTTTGAATGTGGGTTTTTATGGCAGCGAGCTCCAGCTCCAGCTCCACTTTCATTTATTACAACTTTCTTATAAAAAAATCTTACGAAATGTAATTAAATAATGAAGTCATCATGAGAGTGAGTGTTAAGTAACGTGTTTCTCATGGGGAAGTTTTCATTTTTTTCATCTAAAAAATACTTTTAAACTTTCACCGTTTTTATTTCTGGTTTTTTTATAGAAGAAGAAAAAACTTCACGTCTTGATGGAGAAAATCCTTTTCCTTGTCCATCCTCTACTTTATTTTGAAAGCATGTGCTTCAAATGTGGATGGGCCAAGCAAATGGTCCACTTACAAGTGCTTTTTGCAATAATTCACAACTCCAGACGAAATGGAAGCTGACAGCACTTTATGCATACTGAGCAATCTCAATTTTTTATACTACGGCCGGGCCAAGGGAAAAGTCCACTTTATTCATAAAAAAGGAAACCTGTTTCATTGGCATATTTACATTATGCACTACGCAAGATGCTTTTTTCTTTTGATGCTAATACCCTCCAGTTCCTGCACAAAGATAGACGAGAGAGAGAGAGAGAGAATGCACACATGAGTGGCTCTCAGAGAGAAAGATGAAAGGCGATGTGTCTAACATCAATATTGCATCTAGGATTCGAATCTGGATGGGAATTTTTGGAACTCTACTACAACTCGCATCCTCTTTCGGCGTCTGCGGTTGAAGTTGAATTTTTTGGGGAGAAGTTTATGACCTATGCACCTTTGAGGAAAACATAACTTTTGTGCACTTTAATACATCTGGAATTTGCCTTTGGCTAAGGTGAAATATGAAAATCAAATGTGCATATTGGTATTGGTAAAAGGGACTTTTCATCTTATGTGTCTTCCTATCTGAATGCATAATGCATGGAATAAATGGTGCGGTGCATGATAATACCTTTTGAAGTAATAATATTCTTCCTCTTTCCATATCATCTAAATATACACAAGGTTCTCTCATAGGCACGTGATCAAACCGTTTCCTCCTCCAGAAAACATGTGCATTTCATTCATGCAAAGCAATTTGCCAAAAGGGATGCGAGAGAGAGAGAGAGAGAGAGAAATATGAGGGCGGAACGAAGTAGAATGTCTGTGTGGACTGCGGACAAGAGAAAAATGGAAGTGAGCCGGAATTTCATCAAAATATTCTTCAATGTGCATTTGAATCGGGGAATGTTTTTTTATCTGGTCGAAAAATGGTGAATAGAGAAAAGAATGGAAATGAAAGGGGTAAAGATTATGAATTGGAAAGGGAGAGAAAATTGTTAAGGATATCCATAATATAAAAATGTATTCAATGGGACTATGTATGAGCGTGCTAAAAAAACTGCAAACTTTATAGAGACTGCGGAAATATGTATACGAGTTCACAGCTGCTTTGCTACTTCCTCCTTTCTCTCTGTTTTACAAGGAGAAATGGCATTTTCCATGGCTTAAACTGGAAGATAAGTGGAGCATCGGATAAAATGCGAAAACGTGAGTGGAATTTTATTGAGTTTTTTTGTTCCTTTTTTCGCTTTCTCTCTCTTTTTTTTAAAAAAATGCCGACTTTCTCCTTGTGCTCAATGAAAATGCCCATGGCCACTTTTATTACTAGTCTCCTTTCCTCCATTGTTGTGCATGAGTGAAAAAGGGATTGCAATGGGGGACTAGACTATCACACTTGGGGAATTGCTACTACCAGGGAAAAAAATATCAAATGGGAAGTGGGAAATAAATGGAGTTTTCAATGTAGAAAAAAAAGTTGGTAGTCGATTGATACGAGGAGAAAAGTGAGTGCTCCATTTAGAATTCAGCCGTCAGCCTCCCAACAAATAAATAGTTTTGCAATATAAGGTATTTTCGCAAATAATATTGTTACACAATGCGAAATTTATTTGTTTTTTTTAGTGCATGACTGGAATATTTTGTGTATTCCATGTAGATAGTGGGAAATTGTTTTGCAAGAGAAAGAGAGAGAGGAAATGGACCACACGCAAAGCAACAAATAAAAAATTGGTATTTTTGCAAATAAAAACCTGGTTTGAAGTAAAACGTTTTTATGCAAACTTGACTCAAATAACTTGTAATTAGCGTGGGAAGATTATTAGAAGGTGAGTTAATTAGAGCTCGAGATTTCAAAAAAGCCAGAAGTAATTAAACTTTTGAAGAACTAGAAAAACTCTTTTACACACCCTCAGCCAAGGCTTTTACAGAACACCAGTATAGCATGTTAATAAGAGGGCTACACCGACCAAGACCACCCACATAATACATATTGATAGGGTGAAGGATTTCTGGCAGACTGATCAAAAGAAGATGAGAGGAGCATTTACAGACTGAGACTACTGATCTACACACCCTCGCCAGGTTTTCTCTTCCAAAAAAAAGTTGAGATCCCACATCTTAATTTAGGAACAAAGTGTGGAGGAGAGAAAAGCGATCCAACTCTGGATTCTTCTTTCTCTTCTCACACCCTTGTTGTTTTCCCCTTTGCGTTTCTCCTGTTCTGCATGTCTACCACGTGTCATGATAAGCACCACGCCGACAAATAATGAAAGTGGAGAAGAGTTTATTAGTGAGCAGTGGGCCAGCACCATTATACCATACCAGCAGCACTTTTATTGGCATAGAGAACTGTGTAGAGAGTGGAGGACATCAAGAGCCAACGATATTCTGTATCGTAATCATCGTCGGCACCGAAAGATCATCATAGACTTGCTCTCTCTCTCTCTGCTCAAGGAAAGAGATACATACATCAAGTTTAAAAGGAGATGGCAATCTCCAATTACTTCTCCTTCTTCACCTCCAACTGGAACACACGTCGATTCTCACTCCTTCTTCACTCTCTCAACCATATCACGAACGATTTTCACAGCACCTTATGCATGTGAGATAGAAGATGATGATGATCTTCCAGAAGAAAAAAAATCTACAGCGCCCACATCTCCGAAACTATTCTGGAGAGAGAGAGAGAAAACTGTATATCGTTATTGGAAGCATACATTTATAGCTCACATCTCTCGTGTGCTTTGCCTTCTTAGAAAAAAAGTACTTTAGCTAGCGCTCCCCTTTTTTTCTCTCACTTCCAAATTCACACTTGCGAGAAGCTCATCAAGCCTGTTATTTACTGACAAGACATGGATTGGTTTGGTGATGGAAGGGTCATTAGAAAACAGCGGGGAGGAATGAGAGGCGAAGAAGAAAGGAAAGAAGAAAAAAGTGAGTGAGAGAGTTTGCCAAATGAGTGAGGTGGCTTGCTGAGGAAAAGAGTATATTTTTTTCCAGAGAGAGAGAAAGATGTATGGCTTTTGTATGTTTCACAAATCGCTTGTCTCCATACTCCTCGCCATCTTCGCACTCTCTCCCTCTCCCTCTATCTCATTGGCATCACACATCGCATCGCGCACACGGCACCTCTTTGGCAGAGGATATAAATGCACAGGAAAATGTCTTCATTAGCCATTAGACAATGGAATGAGTGAGGCATTACATAAATAATGAATGCTGCTCTTACTCAGAGGAAATCGCTCGTTGGATTTTACTCGAAAAGTCGGCACAACTTTCCCTTCAAACTATACACTTTGTTTAGATGTTTATAGAGATAGGCTGATGCAAAAGCGTATACAAAAAAGGCCAAGATTTTCCAAGGGATTTTCACTATCATTTCCCCACAAAATGATGATCCTCCAATTGTAAATCTGTTTTCTATCTTGAGTCTCTCTCTCTCTTTTCGCCCAGTTCCACCAGATTTTCATATATTCGTGTGAAAGTTTCACGATTTCCTTTATTCAACTGCATAAGCCACACAACAGCCACCTTTTGTCTCCCATTTAGAAAATCGAATTTTATTTTACCTTTTGGAAAGCTGGAGAAGATATAAAAGTGCTCTTTCCCGGATAATATATCCTTTCTATTTTGTATTTATTATTCGCATAATTTAGGAAGATGGCTTCTGGATAGTGTCGATTTTGGTTTTGGCTGGCATATGCTTTTCTCTCCACCTCACACATTTAACGAAATTAACTATGGAGTCGTGTAAGCTGGATTTCTTCAATGGACATTGAAGTGGAAGTAGCGACTCGTGAAATTATAATTGTTCTCAATCGCTTTGTGGATCCGAGGGAAATTATTTTGAAGTGGGAATGTGAGAGAGGGGAGATTCTAAGGGGATTCCACAAGAACAGAAATATTTTGTTACGGGTGAATTACGCGAGAAAGAGAGAGAGAGAGAGAGTTTCGATTTCTGTGAAAAAGGGGAAAGCAGGAAATGGAAATTTTACGACGCATATTCCCTCATTCTTTGCAGCATTTGAGATGCGACTAATTGTGGAGAGAGAAGCATCACATTTAATTTTGTAAACGCTGTATACGATTCCTCTTCCAGTTGACAAAAGTTTAAATACTCGAGAGCGTTGCAGAGGAAAAGGAGGAGACTGAAAAGTTTTGCTATTTTTACACAAATAGAGCTCAGCTTCAATGACACACGTGTCTATACCCTTTGCACATATGTGTTTTCACATAATAATTGTTTAAAAGTAGGAAATTGCGCGATCAACAGATAAACAAAAGTATTTCGGGGAAGAGCCTAGAGCAACTCGGAACTCATTTAATTTCCTCTTTGTTTTCATAAGCTTGGATTAAAATTAATATTTTGTAAGCTGCGCTGTGTGTGTGTGCTGGTGTAAATGTTGCTTGTTACAATGATATGTGATATAGATCCCACTCCATTCTCTAAGCATTTTAGTCTTCACTTTCCCTTCTTCTCTCAATTTCTATTCAAATTCTAGCGAAATTGAAAACTACTTTTCTCGCAACATAATATATTTTCACCAGGGAAAGCAAGGTGAAATGTAAACAGAAGCGGAAATGAGTTGAACCATGTGTGTGCCTCACTCTTGCTTTTCTTCCTCATCAACTTGAACCACACACACAGAGTTTTGCTTTTTCCTCTCGACTTCCGTTCCAGTCTGCTGCTGGAATATAGTGTGCAACTCTCCTCATTTTCACAATGTTTCCAGATTAACTTCCTATTTTGTGGGAGGACGGAGGAGAGACGAGAGAAATAAGGAGACCATTACGGTGAGCAATGCCTTTCTCTCTCACACACACAAAATGTTCATGTAATTTCGTATAGCTCTGCTATACTCGGGGCTTTCGCTATGAAAACACAGACCATAATTGAAATTTATGCTCCGCTTAGCCACGCCACAACAAAACTTTTTCCAGAACAATTTTCCACTCAAAATCTCCAAGTGTGATCCTCATCCCGTTCCAGTCTTCCACCAGTCCAGACGTGATTGCGAGCTTTGTTCTTTACTTCAATGCCTACTTATTCATAAAGTGTGGCAATAACAAAAGAAAATCCTTTATCGAAAGAGGTGTGTGTATGTGTGTGAGAGAGAGAGGCTTTCATTTAACCACACATTGATTCGAGAAACTCTCAAGCCCGGTGGAAGCTCGTCACAGAGTTGAGGTTGAGGATATGTGTGCAAACACTTGAAATTTGATACGAAGTTTTATTGCTTTCAGTTCATCTTGTCTCACGCTGAGCTACAAAATGGATTCCATTTCATCAAATTAAAAGTTTACCAAAAACTACTAATCACAGAAAGGTAGACACATTCAGCTTCCTTCCAAAAACTGGGCAAAGTTTCCATTCCAGATGGGCTGAATGTTCAAATGCACAAGTCGAACTTAAACAAATTCCATTATGGTCCATAGCCAAAGCCTTTTAATTGTTTAGTGTGTCACCATATGCGGATAACATGGGGTAAACTAGGTCAAGCAGAACAAGCAGGAGGTGTCTTCCACTTCGCCTCCAAAACCAACGTAATTATTAACACCACAAGACTTTAAAGATATATAATTAAAGGATTCTCGCTCATCGATGTGTGTGATCTTTCATGTTTTGAAGAAGAGGATTATTTTTGGATACAGAACAAGAGACAAGAAAAGTTGGATGAGAAGCGATTAAAAGTTTGTGTGACGTACACCAAAAATCTCTCGCCATATCAAGGTAGCATGTGAAGGTATTTCCTTATTACTTTTCTAAATAATAACAACGAGCTTAAATGAGTTTTCATCCATGACATACAATGCGGAGAGAAAGGCATTTTATTCATTCCCTCAACCTCACCAGGGGAAACTTTCGGGGAAAAGTGATTACAAGAACTTAGCAAGAACTCAGGGAGAGAGTCGATACGTGTCACCATAAAAAGTATTGGAGATGAACCTCGCAGAAGCGGCATGAGCACCACCACCAACCTCCAACCACCACCGACCAGCTGCTCCAAAAAATTTCTTCCACTTTCATCGCTTCCCGGAAGTTAATGTCTGTTGAGAGCAATATGATATCACTCCTTCCCCGAGTGAGTCGATTATATGCTGCGAATTACTAAAAAGTGTGCCTCTGGAGCACCTCTTTGGAATTCCAGTGACACACAACAACATGACTAGTATACGTATATGCTGGCTTTTCTCTAGGAATTTTGTTTTTCCAGCAAAGCAACCACATCCACTCCGCCACACCATCGTTTCCTCTCTTCGCGAGGAAGAAGATGATGATGTGCATATTAAAAACGATCATCTTCTCTCTCTCTCTCACTCTTCAACATCCTCTCCAGCTCCAGATCCACAGCCGCGCTCTAATGTTGTCTATAATTTTGTGATAATACCTAAACAAATTAGTAATCGTGATCAATACTACATGGAGCTTTCTGTCTCTGCACAACATAATGTTGTCCTCGATGAAGTGGGAAAGCCAATATCATTATGGCTCTTGCACGACGAGCTTTTATGCTCACATTTCCTTCCCACATGCTTCCGTGAGGAGAGGGCCATATCCCGTATCACATGCTTGACAGAAAACAAACCTTCTCCATTCCAGTTTTTCGAGGACGCTCCCGTGAACTTCATTACTTTTTTGTAGTCTGTTTACTTACTTTCCCTTTTGCAAAAGAGAGAAAGAGAGAGATGTGCTGCGGTTTCAACTCAAGTGGGTCATCGTGATCGCACCACACTTGTATGTCCCACTCGTAAGCATGGGTATGCACGTAAACCAAGAGCTCATCATCGACATAGTTTCCTCGTCTGAGTGGCTTTTTGGCAGAAAACTAATACAGTGGAGATGGAGTCATTAAGCGACATCATATCGCACAGGAAGGAACTCGAGATTTTTCCCTTGAAATTCTCGGTATTTTCATTAG
Source organism: Heteromurus nitidus (assembly GCA_034687055.1). Lineage (NCBI taxonomy): Eukaryota > Metazoa > Arthropoda > Collembola > Entomobryomorpha > Entomobryidae > Heteromurus > Heteromurus nitidus. The sequence goes on along the minus strand of JAQFZW010000182.1, from coordinate 75,270 downwards.
TTTTACAAACATTTTCGAAGTATGCGTTGGAATGGGATATGTGATATCGAATATGATTCGTAGAAACATCAACAAAATTGAGAAGGCTTACACCTCATTTAGACATGCCACATATTTTGTACAAGATTTTCCAAGAAACTATCCAATAAAAGTTGCTGTAAATCCTGAACAAGAATCCTAATAGATGCTTACTCAACTTTATTAATCCAAAACGTTAATTTTCTTTTGACATTTTTCTTTTCACCAAGCAAAATTTGTTTTGGTGTAAATTGAGACAGTTTTTGTGCTGCCTTTTCCTTTTGCCAATTAAACACTGCTGACGTGTTTCTATCTCGTATTTCCTTCAATATTATCGCCAACTTGTCCAGGATAAATTGCTCATTGACACGTCAATAAATCGTCTTGCCAGCATCGCATGGGGTCTGACGACGATCTGTACACTCACATTTTTCTTTAGCTGTCAAAGGCCGTCGAACGACAACGTCACAATTAAACACTAGCAGACACACATCATAGCCCCAACATGGTGCAAATGATGAGCTGACAAAGAGCTTATAGTGATCTAGTCAACCGTGAAAAACATAAAGGCAATCATATCCCCAAAAAAACATAAACATGAGAACAATAGGAGGACATACACATGTCAACTATTAGATCAAATTCTCTCTTTTCTTCCTTCTTCTTGTTTCCTCTTAATCATCATTTTCCTTTTTACATGGATTCCTTCAAGCATGAACAAATCTTTTGCAAGATTATTGTAAGCATTTTTTGCTGAGCTGGTGATGAGGATCCAAAGGTCGGTTTTTTCTTTAGTCATCCAGTAAGACTTACTTATAAGCGAACATCTTATTGCAGCATAATTTACTCTGGAAAAAAACTACAGAAAACAACAAACCCATTTTTTGTTCGTCGTGTGTGTTGAAGACTGTAGACAAGATTAATGGGGTGCAATGACACATCCCAATTTCCATTTATTTGGGAGAAGCGGTGCAGAAGTCGATTCTCCTCTTCTCAACTCAAATACTCTTTCATTTTCGACACACACACAACCATCATGATCAACACCAACAAACCCAACATGCCAGTGCAAAAAAATAAATAGTAGAGAGTGAGTGACTCTACACAACAAACAATTTATCCAGCGAGACAGCCTGCTGATGACTAGAACATCATGCAACCTTCACCAACAACCAAAGTCAGCCAACTCACTCATCCATCTCTCTATATTCCCTTTAGAAGATAGCTCTTACAAATGAATTCTAAGCTTTCATCATGAAAAAAGCAGTACCCTTTTTGTTCCACATGATTTGACCCATTCTTTTCGGAGAAGGAGAAGAAGAAAAACAAAAAAAAACACACGAGAAAAGTAATGGGAGATAGGAGGATCCAAAAAGCGAATTACACGAAAACTGCTTGAACTCTTAACACCCTTCACTCTGAATGTGCATATATACACACACGCTTGTATACACTGTAATCCCGGATGTTTCCTCATTTTACTAGCACCCTGCTGTTGGAAAGGTAAAGATTCTCCACGGTTGGTAAAAAGAGGTGCAGAGCAGAGGATTTAGGTACTTGGATTAATCTTCAGAGTCGGTTTATTCGTGTCTACTTTTTTGCCTGCGCGATTGTATTAAAAGTTCTTGAAAACTCATCAGCAGCGCAACGGAGTACATGAAGAAAATGGGTAAAAATGTTGAAAAGAAAAAACTCATTTTCGACCTATCTCTCTCTCTCTCTCTCTCTGAATGATGATAATGGTGCATGATGATCTCCCAAAAATCCTTTTCTTCTTCTTCTACATTTCAACTGTGTGAGCTATGAAGAAGGAGAAAATGAAACAATACGACTCTCGTCTTTTGGTTACACAGGTTTCACAGAGGGAAGTATATAGGAGCATGCATGATTCTCTCATTGATTCTAAATGGTCCCACTAACCAAGCACGAGAATGTGGTCCTTAAACTTCGCTCAAGAAACAGTTTTTCTTCATCTGAGGAAACCTTTTAATACATGTGGTTCTTATAATGCACACATACACACTTCTTTTTTTATTTCATGAAAAAAAGGATGAAGAACTCGCACAGGAGCTCATTAACAGACAGAGCGCTCTTGTCATGATGGGAGTATGGGACGAAGTAAAAGCAGTGTGCGTATCAGAAAATGTGATTCAAGAATTCGATCCGCACCACTATATTTTGAGAGATTCCTGCGGTATCCAGCAGCGCTCGCTGTCTCAACCTAAAAATCCGTGGAGAATGAGAAGAGGAGAAAAGAAGAGGTTATATAAGAACAAGAGCTGGGAGTAAAAAAAAAAGTGCAGTGCAATCTCCTCTGCTGGCATTTTTTAGGTGGTGCCCAAAGGCAAAGAGAATACCCCAAAGGAAGGATAATATCCAGAAGGGAATAGCGAAGGAATATATGCTATTTTGTAACCCAAAAATTCAAAAGGGTCTCTCCAGTGCATGGATTCTGAACTGAAATGTGTAGAAAACGAAGTCGGTCTCGCTATTAAATCGCTTTTCTCCATTTTTTCTTCAGGAAAACTCCAGTCTGGCACGAAGAGAACACGAAATACATAGATTATACTCTTTCTACATTTCCTTTTCTCTAGTCTAGCCCGGTAGAGGGAGAGGGGCTGATTCTATGTTTGAGTCATACTGGACACGACTGGCGGACTGGATATAATACAAAAAAAAACTGTACAATGTTCTTTTTTATATGTAGGTTAGATGATTGTGGAACAGCTGCAATAAAAATAGCTATATATGATGTAGAAAGACATGGTGAGGATATGTATTGGATTGCTTGAATTGTAGAAAAACGGACCACTCTGCTCAACTCTTTCTTCCTCTCTCCCAGGGAAAAATAGTGTGTAAGGAGAAGAGAATGGAGATAAATAGACCATGTCTGTCCTCTGTACCTAATTGTGTGTCGCTATCAGTAAACTGCTCTCGTCTTATTTTCCCCGCTATAGTATTCCGAAGGAAGGAAAAAAGAGGAATCAAGAAAGGAAGACGAGAGAGAGAGAGAAGGAAAAAAACCTTAAATCGAGTACATTTTTCTTGCTGCTCCAGATACGATGAGAAAAGAGAAGCACACGAGACGATGCCAGTCCAGGTTCTCCATTTTCCATACCGTTCCAAATGCCTAATATAACCTTTATATTCCTCAATCTATCAACATTATATGGATTCTAGTGCATTTTCCCGGAATCATTTCTCCACTCGCGATCCAATCCAATATCCAATCCAGACAAAAAAGGTGCACATGGAACACACACTGCATTGCACGAGCACACACTCTCTCTCTCTCACTCTCTCCTCGTTTCCTTCTCATTTTTCCTCTGTTGAAGAAGAGAGAAGAGAGAGAAACCTTCTCGGCCTAGTTCCCTGGGACCTCTTTCGCCATTGCTGCTGCCGCTGCTCCACTTGCTCATGTGGTAAAAGCGGACGTGCCACCATCATCTTGCAAAACAGCGGTATTAGTCAGCGATCGCGGACGTGGAGGATTTTTTTTCTTTCTCTTCTTGATGCCGATATGACGATGTGGACTCGACAGAAGTATATGCAATGATGCCAGTGATGTGTGATAGATATGCAAGATTACGTGAAAACAGAAGAGGGAAGAAGGAGCAGAAAAATCCTTCTCGGACAGGAAAAAGAGGAAAGGAACATGGGAAATGGACAACATTTTTCACTTATATACTTTTACGATGACGACATGGCCCCGTCCTCGGTAGCCGATACATACTGCGATAATGTAAGCGAAACACGGAGGACGGAGAGAGGAAGAGGCGGTGGAGTGGAGAGTGGAGAGGAGATACATGTGTTGTGTGCCTGTGTGCTTACTTGGAATACTTGATCATCATGATGAAAATGTATTGTTTTTTCTCACTTCCTTTACAATCTACAGAATACAAGATGATGATGATGGGCTTTAAATGAGTATTTCTTTACTCTGGTTTCCCTCTTTTTTTAGTTTTCTAAAATTCCCAAATGAAGGGAATTTTTGCAGCTGCTTCTCTCTCTTCCAGTTGGAGACTTGTAGCGAAGAAAGGAGAACTTGGTAACATTCATGCTCATCAGCGGATTCAGTTCAGTACAAATATACTCTCACTCACTATCCGAACCAACTTCATTCATTGACGACTCATCTGCTTCTTTTTTTCGCTCCGTAAATGCGTATTTCCTCCTGCTCCTCCTCTTTTTAAGTATTTCAACGTGCCCTTCCTCCTAATGTCCTTTTTCGAATGGGTTTCCTCTGGAAAAAAAATTCTCGGTATGTCTTTTGTATTCTTCCTTGAAGCTCTTTTCCATAGGGGGAATTTCTCAACATTTTGTGGAAGAATGGGAAAATAAGATGGTCAGAAAATGAATGGATATATGGACTATGGACATTATAGATGGAAAAGAGTAAATAGAGTAGAAATATATAATTGCATGAATACTGAAGGCTTTACCTTAAGAGAAGCAAGAGCATCTAAACAGAACATGGTCATCGCCACTCCGAATTCCAAGCGGAGGCAATAGAAGTGAGCTAATTAGAATGGACACTTCAATTTTCTAGCCGACTGCTACTCTCTCTCTCTCTCTCTCTCTCTCTCTCTCTCCACTCTCCACTGTCTCTCTAATAGAATAGAACAAGAGAGCTCGTATATCCTCGTTCATCTACTTCTCCCTCACTTTTCGTGAATAATGTAAGACAGTGGACCATTTTAGGAAGGAGAGAATGGCCAAAAGTCTATATAATGCATGCACGCTCTAATTTACGTCACTTCAACTTCGTCACAGCTCCGCTTCGTTTTTTCCTATTCAAGAGGAAAGGTATGCGATGCGAAAGGGATCTTTTGTTTCAGGGGAAATATTTAGATGGATGGGCAGATGGATGGTTGTAGGCATGTGTGGCATGTCTTCTCACTCCTTCTCATTATTTAACTTGTGGAGAAGGAGTTTAGTAGCCGTGGGAGTAGTTAGCAAGTAACCAAAAATAGACGAAAAATTATTTTCATGAGGATGCACGTTCGAGACGAAAAATATGCGAAGGACGTGGGAGGATTATTTATTGTTGGCGAGAATGAAAATGAGTGGGGGAAAGCCTCGTGGACTATACGGACATTAGTGTTTTTATAGTTCATTTTTAATTCTGGAAGTGAACTTGGATCCAGAGAGTCCAGGTCACGCGGACATTAGCATGAAGAAGCCCTATCCCTAAATTACTCCTTCATGCATAAATAATCAGGGATGGATGTGGCTTCATTAAGCGGAGGAGTGAGAGAGTCTTCTGAAGGAGCATATAGAGCGTAACCCTCATATCCTCTCCCGAGTTTATCATTAGGCCATATCATCCAATTAAATGGGAAACCCATATCTTAATGCCTCTCTTCAAATTTGTAATAATTCCCACTTTCCTCACCCTTTCTTGACATAAACATCTCCATAATGTGACTCTCAGAGTCTTCTTCTCACACAGTCGCTCCATTTCCTTTGTAAATCAGTGGTGTGCTCGCTCGGCTCCCTCACCTTTTCACCCTTGGCTCCAGAAAGTAAACCGGAGCTCGAGACTTTACTTATCCACTTAACTACATAATTCTAACTTGTGTTAGATTAAATGAGGGAGCCCTTTTTATTTCGTGTAAAAGAAGAAATATCCCCTAAATCTGATACGATAAAGAAGCTATAATGATCATCTCTTGTCTGACGACGATATACACGTGAAAGGTGAGAAGTGAGAGAATGGCCTAAAAAATTAGAAAGGAAATGCCCTTCCATTCAAAAGATAATGCATTGTGTGTGTGTTGTGAATGAAGCCTGGAGAATAAAATGGATTTTCTCAACAAAAAAAGGGGCACAAGAGCTAAAAAGAGTAATAAGATTACGGATTAAACGTGAGATACATGACATAGATGCTCATGCTATGTGCCATTCAAGTGCACCCATACAGAAAAAAGTAAAACGTATATTCTTCTTCTCGAACCCATAATATTCTTTAAGTGGTGTTCAGTGTGCTGCTGTACACACTGTTTTTGGTTGATTCACACCGGAAAGCATATGTGAAACTGATTGTGAACACGGTAAACAAATCCTGGGGAAAATGCTGGTTAATTGTCCTCACGTTTTCTTCAAGAAGACGTAACCGTCCGCGTATCATCCGATAAAAAAGTAGAACCACTTTATACATACAAGCTCCAGCTATCACATGACATATCGCATCATATCACGGCACTTAAGGTGTCTCTTTTTTCTTATGAATTAATTTCTTCTTCTTCGGTGTAACATAAAACATATAAGTGGACCACATCTGCCTATCCTCATTCAAAATTCTTTTCACAAAATCAAACCACGACTAAAGAATTTTTTTTTCATGGAGAAAAAAGAAAAGAATTTCAACGTAAAAAAAGAATGTAAGAAGTATTTTTTTGTACTTACTTGTGTAACTCGTGGAGTAGGTAGTAGCCGTAGACACTGGCCTCGTTGAAGTAATCGACGGAGGTGAATCTGAGGAGGACGCTGAGGTTGTGGGCACTGCAGCAGGCACTGCCTCAGACGAAGCCACAAGACTGACGAGGACGATGAAGAGCAACATTCTCCTGCTTCCCAACAAAAGGGGCACAAATGAGGAGAACGTGACTCTCAACTTTTTTAACCGCATCCTTTCCACCGACTCAAGATACATATTCTTCTCTTTCTGAAACAAAAATCCTTTTTTTGAAGGAGGTTGTGTGGTTGATGCTTGCGATTGTTGATGAGGAGATGATGATGAGAATATTATTCCTCTGTGGATTGGATTCGTGGATGTCTTTTAGCGTAAAAATCCCCTTTTTCCTGTGAGCTCCAGAGGGAAAAATCTGTTTAGACAAAAAAAAAGGAAACATCAATTTTAGATTTATTCTCTGTGAAGTAGTCATCATCATCATCATCATTCTGATAAATTTAGTGAAAGAAGAGGAGGAGATGAGTATAAGCACACAGCAAAAGCGGAAAAAGCATTGACAATGAAGACACAAATTGAATTATTCAATTTTTCTTCTGCAAAGAACGGATTCCAGGGAACAATATGCTTCCTCTCTCTCTGTTCATTCAAAAAAAAGACTAAACACGATTGAGTCGTAGTGGAGTAGTGAACATTGAAAAGACTTCACAAATGATGTAAGCAATTTGATGATGAACTTCTTCAATTTATAAAAGTCATCCTGCTCTTAATCAATCGAATGTGAATGCGCAGTAGTCAGCGAACCGAAAATAAAAAGCCATGTTTTCTTTATTACGTACATTCCACTTGTGTATTATTATTGCATCACGTCGTTTTTTATATAAGTAACTCGCCTTATCTGAATGTAGGATCAAATCGAAGGAGAAAATGCTGACCATTGAAAAAGTGATTTTACATGACGGAGCCGACGTGTGAACCCAAATGTTTACAAATAAATCTACATTAGAGGTGCGACTGTGCCACTTCCAAGATTGTAATGATAACGAGAGACACATTCGAGCAGCGTCTTTATTAGATGGAGAAAAAAATATCCCCTCTCTCCCCCTCTCTGGACCTGGAGAGGAGATTGGGCTTGCGTCACACAAAAAACACTTTTCAGTTCATTACTGACAATGTTGAATGTGAGAAATGCACTTTGCTCTTATTATTATTATCAGACTCGAAGGATAATATTATGTGTGTTTGTGTACACGAAGGAATATATAAGCAATAAATTTATTTACGTTTGAGGTTTGGCAACGGTTCGTGATCAAGACGTTTGGAAAAGTGATAAGGCAGACGGTGCCAGTCTTCCTTTCCTATTCAAAATTGGAAAATTTGGACAATGAGAAGAAGAAGAAGAGAGGGAGAGGATTGTGGGCGATTGCCTCTCTCTCTTTTTTCTCATTCACTTAAATTACTTTTTTTCACCCCTTTCGTTAGCTGTGGCTTTGGCTGGATTGATAAGACGAGAGAGAATAAAGAGTGTGTGAATGAGAACATTCTTTTGTCCAGCTCTGCTGCTCATTTCAGGAGCTCATGTAATGTGAACGTTGATATAATTTTATGCACGAAAATTATGTGATATGTGAGAAGGGGGTAGTGAAGACGTGGCGAGCAATTGACGATATTCATTTGGAGCCAGTGGGATTGGTGGAGTGGTGATAAAAGATTGGGAAAGAGGTGAAAATGTGATTATGTGCGGAGAGATGAAGTGAGCCAGTTTTATTTTACGATTCGACAGCAGAAGAAGAAGAAGGAGCAGAAGGGAAGTCGTTAGTTTCAACGCTGACGAAGAAGACATTAAGGGTGTTGTGTCGTTCTCCAGGCTGAATACAAGCAGAGGCACATTCATGATGGTAATGAAATGAGACCTTTATTGTAATGAACAAGTTAATTTTCGACGGGAGCAAAACAAGAAGAAATAATCGTTCGCATGGACAATGGAAATGGGCGAGGAAAGAAAAGGGAAGGCATTTATATAAGTAGTTTTTTTTACCGAAGACTGAATTGTTTGGATAGTTTGAAAAGGAGAAGGATGATACTTTTAAGATTAAGTGTATTTGTATAGCGATTTTTATTATTATTTGATGATATCTTAATGCTCAGTGAGGATGACTGGGAGCTATGTAGAGTTGCCATTAAATGATGTTGATTTTTAAAGAATGGAAACATCAAAGTTAGGCTTACTGTGCATATTTTCTTTATTCAAATGAACTTGGGATACTACGAACAAAACGATAGAGCAGATTAATGAAGATCAACCCTGTATACAACATACAACGTGGAGTAATAATTTTAATTTAAAACTATGTTTGCTTGAAAAATTTCATCTGCCAAGAAAATGTAACTTCAACGCTTCAAAAGATAAAAAATTTTGTTGCTGCTTTTGTTGGCGTTTCCAATAGATCTTGTTGGACTTTCTGTTTTAAGAATCTATTTGACTCAACGCTTTGTAGATTGATCGATGAAGTAATGTTAAATAATAATAATGAAATAATAACTTTCTGGCTGTAAGCAGAAAACTGTAAAATTTAAAAAGGAATCGCAAATAACATTTCCCTGCTTTTAGCTACATTTACTTGTAAAGCCATACTTTTTTACAATAATATTTCCTCCAGCCCGTGAAAAACACCGGAGCCAAATTTGTGCACGAAACCAGTTGATTGTGCACCCACCGCTGTGAAAATTAATGAAAAGAAATAATTTTTATTTTCACAGCAGCGCTGAGCAGCAGCGCACTGATTCATCTCCTTTTCTTTGAGCAAACCTCTTTTATGATACAAACAAAGATAGGATTTTGAGTGTGTTTCTCGTTTCTCCGCATTTTATCTCTGGCGATGAGGATGATGAGATGAGAAGCGAGACTGAGAGAGTTATGATTTCAGAACCAGATAAGATTACAAATGTCACAATTTTCAACAAGCCCAGCCTTCCCCTGGAACCACATTTCTCTGTTGGTTCTCTCTCCCTTCATCATGTATGCTCACAATGGGAAAAAAGTAGCAAAGTGAGAGAAACATTTCTAACGCTCCATTTTATGCTCTGTCAACATGAGCGAAAAACAAGTTAGACAAAACTGATAAGAGCTCAAGATAGCAAAAGCTTGTTGAGTAATGAGCAAATATATATTTTTTCTCAAGAAAAGATTGATTTATTGAAATATAATAGGATTTCTTGTTGGAAATAGCATGACGCTTCTCTTGTCCTCCATAATTAAAAAATGCTCTTCTAAAATTCCTCGAAAACTCCAAGATATGATGAGCATCAGCACAAAACTACACTTTTAATTAGCTCACCTGGACTAAGCGGAAAGTTTTTATAGCTTTTCGAGTAATGAGTCTCAGCTAGCATTGTTATTGTAGCCGACATAAGGTAGCGTGCAAAAAAAGCCCATGACATATGGTAAATAGCGAAAGTTGCTTGCATCACGCAATAATACATCATAAAACATAAGCAAAATTCTATTCTATACAAACTTAGCATAATAAGTTTTTTTTTAAAGCTATCGCATCCAACGACTAAAAACAGTTCAATAGTATTCGTCGAAAAGTTCGAAGAAGGCAAGTAAGAAACATTTCTCTGGCTGTGCTCATTGGCTACTGGGTGCCACCTCAAAAAGCTCATTTTCCCACAAAGTCTTGAAAAAATAAGTGATATGATAACATGTAATATGCTTGAGTTTGAGATGTGTTGTGTAAGAACAACCATGTTCATTCTTCAAGTACTAAAATGCACATCCTGTCCTGTCCGTTTTTGTGTCGGTTTTCTCTCTCTCTATTGTTTGTCGGAGGTGGTGGTGGTGGCCAACTTGAAACAGGTTGTGTGTATATTGCTCCATATAAAAACCTCGTTTACTCTTCTTAAAGGAGTAACTCCCACAAAAAAACAATAACTACTTTCAGGTGGCTATATAGTAGTGGCTACTAGAGTAGCATGTGAAATGGCACTGCCCCAAGACTTTTTTCAACCATAAAAATAATATTGTGATTGCGATCACAATTCCTTCTTTTTTCACTCGTGTTATTTTGACTTTTTGAGGAACAACAAAACAGACACATGAATTTTCTGACTTGACATGCAAATGTAAAAATGCACGTCAGGTGCGGGTATAAATGCTAGAGCTAGTTATCCAAGAAGGAGGCAGCAACCACAAAACTTGTAATAATAAAAAGCTATACTTTTCACATCGAATCCAATCAAGAGCGACAAAGAGGAGAGAGAGAAGCTATCAAAAAGGAGAAAAAAGTCCAATAAAACGTTTTGCTCTTGTGGAGATGATTATAACGCACCACGACAGTATACAAATAATTATCGCACTCATCATATCCACTGATTTTAGGATTGCATGTTAGCCTTTATGGAAATCAGCCTCTCTCTCTCTCTCTCGAAAATGTATAGAGGAAAATGAATGATTTTTCGGCAGCAGGAGAAGCGTCAAAGCATTCATAAATAAATACCATGTTTCTCTCACTTTTATTCCAATACAAAACAAGTCCAGTTTAGTTTTCCCTTCACTCAAACATTTGGCCAGGCGAGAGCAGGAAAATTACGCCAGTGATAAATTAAGGGCGATATCAAAGACAGCAGGTTAGCAAAGAAAGTTTTGCAACCACAAACAAAAACAGAAAATGTGTGTATTCGTTTCCGTGTCCATTTGACCAACCATACCATACCAGACCATATGCCACTGTGAACTCACAGAAAATACTTACATTTTTCTCTACCGAAAAAACCATGTCATTCTCTTCGCCTTCTCACTTGGATTACACAAAGTCACGCATCAAGAAAGTCAATAAGTTTACTAGCGCTTGTGTGTGTGCACAGGGCACACACTTTTTGCGTTGAGCTGAATATTATATTATTTTCGTATGAGACTTACACGCATTTTTCCATCATGCGTTTTATATTTATTAGATGAGTTTCTTGCCTCCCAAAAAACCCGCAGATTGTGTTTATGCGAACACAAATATTCATAAAAGTCTTTCTATACATATTTCGTATGTATACGCATGTTTTTCGCCACACGTCAACAATTTCCCTTGAATATGGCATGTGTGTTCGTGTTCCACCATGTTTTACTACTTACCGCCTGTTGTTTTCCCTTCTCCAGATATTGTTTCATTACGTTGCAAAGCACATGTTTCCTTTCCTCTCTCTCTCGCACAAAACCCATTATGCATTGTATCGACATCGACACAAGTCTTATAAATAAAGCATATGTATGCGAGCTATTTTTGCATGTAATTGCTTTGGCCACATCGTCTAGTCTAACTTCAGCTCAGCTTTCAGTTCAAAGTGTACAACTCATAAAGTCACGTCATTTTTTTCTGTATGCATACGAGGTGGAGGTCTGGAGGTGGATCGGATTCGGAAACTTCAAAAAACGTCGAGTTCTAGCTGTTTGCAGAGCTTGTTACACATATTGCTTTCCCATGCACATGGAATGGAGTTTTTTCCTCTCTCTCTCCGAGAGTCAGATGAAAGATGGGAAATGTGAGTTTGCCTGACTTGTCACAAACTCATAAAATGAGCCTTTTTCCACCAATGTTCTGCCTTTCTCTCTCTCGCCCACTCGTCGCTTAAACTTCCAAGTTCCAAGTCCAAGCCTTTTGATATTTGCCAAGAGGCAGCAGAGTTTTTGTAGGAACACACATTGTACTGCTTTTTAGTGGGCAATATATGAGAGTTTTAGTCTGCCCGCGCTTTGTTACTTTTTCTCTCTCTCTCTTTTTGTCGTCCATATGGAATGGATGCTCATGTCAAATATATTATGTTGTAAATACAAATGTAACGTGCATTTACGGAGAAAATGAGGATGGATGGATTGCTCGCTTTTCGCCTTGCTCTGCTCACTTTTCTTCTACATTACCATTTTAGCTTCATTCCACCAAAAAAATATACATTTATTTTTTCGGGTTGTCGTCGTCGTTTTCTTTGATACATTGTGCGATATGGTTTATTTTTATGTGGTGCACATGAAATACTTTTCTATATGCTATATACGCATACTACGTAAATGAATAGAATGGCCATTTCCGCTCACTCCTTCATTTCCCCTTTCCTCTTCGTCTCCCCATAAAAAAGTGCAACACACAATTTAATGTGTGTACAAATAAGCATCAGTCTTGCTTTCCTTGTCGCAAACAGTCCATTTTTGTACAATCAAGGAGAAATGCAAGAAAGTCTTTTCCTTCAGCAAATTGCGACTTTCCCTTCTTCGCTGCGGCAATCTACACAAGATATATGACGTACATTTCAAAGATATTGATCGTAGTAAAGGAGAATAATTTTGTTCGCTTTCTGGACGAAAATATAAAAAAAAGAACACGAATAACATATTCTCATCGTCATCATCATCATCTAACATTCTACTGACAACCATATTTTCCCAAATCACGCACACATTTTAATTTGAATATTATTTGGAGAAATCTATTCTGAACCCGGCCATTATTCCAAAAAATACAAGCACCTTCCATAAAACCCCACAGAGTAAAGTGCAAAAAAAACTAAACATAATGCAAAAATTAGGTACAATTCCATCACGGCACATATCTCACAAGGTTGATGTCCCTCAAAAAACTTGTATCTCGGAACAAGTAGCCGAAAAAACAACTTTGTATATATTTTCTCTCTCTCTCTGGGAAAATCAGCAGGAGACACGTGTACTTTTATTTGCACACATAAACGAGGAAGAGACAGAGTGTAACGATAATAGCAGCAAATAGCCACCAGAGTCAAGACTTAAAAGTGGGGAGAGAGGAGGGAGGAAAAAGGGGGAAAAGAAACAAAGTGAAAGTTTGTTAAATGAAGCTGAACTGAAGACCCCTTTATTTGTGCTCGCCACGTTAGAGCCTTAGTGCTTTCACTTTTTCTCTCTCTCTCTCTCCATGTGACTTCGTATTAGAGAGTATAATTTTCTTTGTTCGCTGTCCTCCAAAGGTTTTGCTACATAAACAAAGTGTTATGGATGTAGAGTAATAAGTACGTAAACAGGGTATTTTCCATCTCTCTCTCTCTCTCTCGCCACATCAAGTCTTTGCTTAAAAGGTAGTGTTTGGGTTGGTTCGCGGTGTCATTGTGTTTCTCTCTCTCTACTAAAAGCTGACATGGCGTGAAATGGAGAGAAAGCAAGAAAAAAATGTGGAGAGTCTGGAGACATTTTAGTTTTCTGGTGATGGTATGCAAGCAATGCTCCACTGTGCGAAAAGGAGTAAAGTAAAAGAAGAAAAAAGTCAAATATAGAAGGAGGGCGGTGGAATTTATGAGCATGTTAATGCTCGTCTTTAACATTTCCTCTCTCGAGTATTGTACCAGTCATCCACTAACATAACAAAAACACATTGTTACAAGAAGATGGGATATGAGGCTGACTCACACAGCCTCAGGAAAGTTGAGAAAAAAAAATTCGTTGACTTGTTCAATCCTGTCCTTCCTTTGCCTCGACTCAAGACAGTTTTTTGGGGGACAAGTGCCAAAAAAAATATTTGCAATCCTTTCCTTCAGTGAAAAGGAATCCCGTGAAATTACACATTGCAATTGATGTACGACTACATAATATCGATCACAAAATGGGCTGAATATTGCTCTTTTTATCACCGAATTCCTTATTGCAAATATCTTGTCGAACATTTTTTTTCCATGTTGTAAATTTGTGTTACAAAAAAAAGAACATTGAAGCATGTGCTGGATTGGAAATATGCACAATTATTTTATGAGATATTTTTCCCTAAATTTCCCTCATTTTGACAAAGATCTTGTATATACCTTCTAACCTTCTACTTCAGCCCAATAAATTTACCAAAACAGTCACAATATAAATACTGGCTTCGAGTGTAAAAGTTTGGAAACATTTTGAATATTAAAATAATCCCATTGTATCCAGAAGATTAGACGAGCTTGGTTTTGTTTCCACACGCTGCGAGTTTTGGAGAGAATGCGATGAGGTGGTCCTATCTCAAATCGTTTGGAATCATATAATATCGACTTGAAGTTGGATAAAAGGCAATTGAGGCGAGCGACGAGACGAGCTTGATCATTCTCATTCTCGTTTAGTAGCTCATTTCAGCTGTCATTTCCACTGGATTTCTCTCCTTCGAAGGACAAAAAGCTCTTTTATACTTCCTCGTCTCCGTCTACATCCAAACTGTATTAATACCATTTTCCTCTTGTCGTCTTCGTCATTTCGACGACTCGACTACTTCTCCTCCGCTCTTTCGCTTTACGAAGCCAGATGTGCTGGCGGTGCCGACATGTACAGCTTGGCTACAGGATTACAAAGAGAATGACATGAGGATTTGGAGAGAGAGAGAGAGGAAGAGAATGGGAGATGATTATAATAATCATGAGGACGACAATGACAACGGTCATGGGATCTCATTGCATTGTAGTTAATGCTGTAATGGCATGCTCGTTTATTCATGGGAGAGACCGTTTCTTCCGCTTCCTCCAAACGATTCTCTCTCCAAATCAGTTTCTAATATACCCACAAAATGCGTGGATTTTCTGCGTGAAATCTATGCACAGTCAGACCGTCTCGTCTACCTTTTTGTGGGATCCGGGATCCTATCAGAAATAATAACAATTGTAATAATACGAGCGAGAGAGAGAGCGCGCACAGCAGTGCCGTGGTTATTGCTACTCCCATTTCCCATATCCCGTGCGGAGCTTTAGTCGAAGGAAGGGAAACGGAACTGGAAAAGTAGTATAAGAAAATATTTTCTAGATCCTTTATCAGAGTGCAGGTATAGGTATGCCGTTGTCCGGATATACACAAGATGTAGCCAACATATCCAACTGCTGCCAATGCAAGTTTTTGCTACGATAGCTTTCTGAATATGACACAAGAGCAAGTTGCGCACTTTCTCCATGAAAATCCGTGAAAGCAGAGTCAGCATCGGACAATGAAGGAGGATTCTTTGACATCTATACTTCCACATAGGTTCTCATAGAAGAGAAAGGGAACATCACGTTTTGTATCATATCCATACAATTTTTTGCTACCTTTTTTCCTTTCTCTCTCTCGTTCATTCCTTCACTCAACTTTTTCTCTCTCTTCATGGATTCATTCATTCATGGGCTGGCCTGGCCCACTTACATAAATGTAGACATGGGATAAAAAGTGGCAAGTCAGATGGTATTCATACCCATTGTGCTTGGTGTTTCGATAATGGTCACTAAATGTTAAGTGGTTTTAGGTATTCTCGGAATGGTATTACCATTTTTACTGACATGTACAAAGTCAAACTATTCAAAAAAATAAATGTATTCACTATATTGATACTATGCGAGCGAATACCTCTTTTCTCCGTGAAAAAATACCCGGATTGTCTATATATATTCCTCTCATCCGCATCCTTGTCAGATTTCCCAACCAACCTTAGCCATGTACAAATACACTTTTCACTTTTTTTCGCTACCCATTTTTTCACTTTGCAAAGCTTTGGCTGAAGAAGAAAAAAATGTAAGTCACATTTTTATTGAGGCTAGTGGTAGTGACCGTTGTCGTTCAAAAGTTGTGTTTTTTACTGGTGCACACACTTTCACTCTTTTTGTTCCTTTTTGTATGCAAGGACTGCGCCGTGCTTTATACCCTCTAAAAAAGTTAAGTGCATCTCAACGTTTATGGAAGAGACTAGTGCCACTCTTCCTGACAATCTCAATCTAAAGCTGGAAAATGGAGTTTTATCGCGAGTTTTAAAGCTGGAATGTTAGAAAGGAAAGAGCTCTCTCCACTTCAGTCCAGAGAGTTCTCTCTCTCCAGGACGGATGTCATGTTTGGTGGTGGTGGGACTGAAGCATGAATAGGAAGATTGAGATAAGGACTATAGATATATGGGTGGATGCATATCCGAGTGGAAATAACTTTGTACGGTCATCACTTCATTCTACATGAATAAGTAGAGGAGAGAGGAAAATCGAGAGCTTTCCTCAATATTTAAACTTTTTTTTATCTCTTTAGTCGGTGGTGCTCTATGCTGCTGCTAGTCCGCTGGGTCGTATCAAACCAATGCATTTAGATGTGGAAATGTAAAAAGTTTCTCTCTTTCTCCACAGTTGATGGGTGGTGGCGGTGGTGGTGGGAGTGAAACAAGAGTGAAAACAACAAAAAAACGGGAGAGAAAAAAAGTGATGTGACCAAGAAGGTTTGGAGAGAGATGAGAAAGAGGAGAGAGGGAAGTCTACGTGGGCTGTGCTATTGACCTCAATATAAAGTGGCACGTTTATATCGCACATAAACTGCATTTAGGAAGGATAAAAAAGGATGTACCTAGCTCGAGGTAGATACATACCAAAGTGGGAGATAACAGCTGAACGTTGTAAAAGTAACTAAAACATGTACGCTGATGGAATGAGTAAAACGGTAAAACACACACAAAAAAAGTTTTATCTTTGGCTTCGGCTTTTCTCCTCGCGGTGTGAAGAGGAGAGTGAGAGAAATGAGAATGAAAAAAAGGTGAAGCGCCTTTGACACACGAATAGTTGGAGTTTGGAGATGCTTTTTTAAAGCACTTTGCAGTGTGATCTGGAGACTGGAGGAAATTGTAGAAGATCCAATCTAGCAGATAACTGTAGCGTCGTCATTTTGATTGGTGGTAGACACACTTAATTGTTCCCGATTGGACAAAATTAATCGAAAAGTGGTCAGTTTAAAAATGCTCACAAGAAAATATCGGTTCGTAAACTCAGAACGAAAGCAGACAAATCTATCCTTCAAACAAATTTTTATGGAACAAAATATTAAGCATTCAACGGTGTCAAAGTCTATATTTAGTTCCTTTCCATAAAATCGACTTCAAAATTAATATTTCCAACCAGTTTTGATTGATACAAGAAATTTTGGGTCATATGATGTCTGCAGTTACCAATGTCGGTTTTTAGTTTGTCTCCTCCCTCTCACTTCCTCCAAGCCCTCCTCACAACAAGCTCATAAAGTACTTTGTGTCTCCATTAGTTTTATCTCTGAATATATAGAAGCGCCTCTCTATTCCTTTTGTTATCTCTCTCTTCTCTCCTCGATGGACCAAGTGCAGAGCGGTAGTATAAAGTGATATTGCTGGTAACAAAACTACACTTTTCTTCAGCATTATTATTACCATTTCACATTTGCTAGTTTCTCTCTCTTTCTTTCTCTCGTCTACTCTAGATGTTATGTACTACTTCTCTCACAGAATCCTTGTTTTCCTCTCAACCTCGACACTCTCGATGGAAAAAGCAAACGCGCATAAAAGTGGGGACAGCGCGGAATGCAGCTAAAAACTGGGGAGAAATATATATATTCTTCTTCCAGTACACTAGGCAAAAAGATAGTGCGAGGGAAAAGGAAAAAGTGTATCACAATCACATGAATATACATGGAGAACCTGCTCTCTCTAGAAATGACTTTGAGAGAGACGAAGAAGAAGAAAAATTCTCTTTTTTATAGGCACCCGTTTATTTCTGCTCTGATGATGCTGCTTTTTACTTTTACCACGAGGAACTACTAGGAATCGCATTAACTTCCATATATTCTATATTTCTCTCAGCGAGAAAGAGAGAGATGCGTGCCGAAGATAGATATGCGCGCGTGGAGATATTCACGCTTTTGCACAAAGCACAATGCTTATTTTTTTCTGCTGGGATGGTCGCACTTGAGAGATTCATACATTTGACATTACATTACGCACGAGTACTTGGGAGAGGCACTTGAGTGAACTCTCCTCTCGTGTCCTCACATTTTTTTTCTCTCTCTCTCTCTCGACACAATAATAACTATATCTTCGCATGCATACATGTATGAGAATGGAATGCAATTTCGGAGTCATTCATTGAGCAAAAGCGAAGGTTGAGACGAAATACTTTGTCAAGTCCAAAAAAGTAAGTGCTTTCATATGTATACACACGATAGATATAAAAAAGTTGGAGTTATCGCTAATGTACTACTCTGTCCACCGTTAAAACTCAGTTCAGCACAGAGAAAGCTTCGCCATTAGGAAAGAGAAGAACAGTGACAATCTCATGGATTCATATGAGAGAGAAAGAAGCACATTTTGCAATATCTCGGATCTCTTGGGCGAATGAGCTAAGTGAAAGAGGAGCAGAGGGAAGAAGAGGAGAGCAGGAAAAGGAATTATATTTAATGTATAACGCATTCCTATTCTATTTCTTATCCTCGACAAAAAAAGTTACTCTTTTATTCATCTGGAGGACGATGTACTAGTCCTTTCGTCGTCTCTCTCAGGAGCCACTTTCTCCCGAGATAAAAATATGTGTATTCCAAGTATGCACACCGGGTGGGAGGTTGGTCGTAGGTGGGAGAGAGTGATGATGTTTTTACGGAGAAGGATTGTACGGTGTAGCGAAAGAAAGCCTTTTTCCTTCGAGAGAAAAGGGTTGAGTTGATACACGTAATAAAGTGCACGCATGCTTGCATATCTACACTGTATTTAAGAGGAGCATTTTGTGCCATGTGTGTAAAATTAAGTATATTTCCTTCGCTTTTATTATTACTCTCGATTGCCTTAACTTTAGCTTTAAAGCTTTGCTCAGGAAAAAAATAAGATTTTCAAACTTGTTCTCATCTCAGTAGTTAACGTCTTTTCTTCTTCTTGTCTACTTTATTGCTTGGGAAGGGGAGTGCTCGTGTATATAAAAGCGCACCTCGTCGCCGTATGCGAAACGAATGAGCCAATTTTATCCGATGAAGAAGTGAATCCAATTTAACTTCATTTACACTTTCCTTTGAACAAGTTGGAAATTGAAGTTTTTCCTCCAGAGTTGAAAAAGCCGATCAATGCGAGAGATTAGATGGAATGAGTAAATGAAGTACGAAAAGGGAAGGAACGGGGAAGAAAGTTTTAAATCGTAAATCAAATCAAGAAAATAGTTCATTAATCAATGTTCACAACCACTAAAAAAACTGAGAGAGAGAGAGAGAGTATGCGAGTGTGAGAGATTATTGAGAGGACGACGAAAGCGAAGAGTGAAACAAATGAAAAAAAAATCACAATGTGAGCAGAGCACACACATACACCTTTTTTATGCATAAAAACACTGAAGCGCAGACACGGAACAATTCTTCACTTTTTTGCCAGAGATTTTGTTTGCTCACCTGGCCACCTTCCTCATCCTCTTTTCCCATTTAAATATATCACGACTAACATAAAGTAACGTGTTGTCAAACTTCTCTCGTGTGAGAACACACATTGAAAACAAAATCCCGTGTGATGATGTCGATGTCGACGTTGAGTTGGCCTTTAATATGAAAGGAAAAATGCTGGAAAAGCTCCAACAAGATTGCAAACATGTTAGCTAATTCTTTTCCAACAAAGTGTTTCATGATGATGAAAATCAGTGAGGATATATGAATTATCTTGCAAAATATTATAGAGGAAAAAACTATGAAAATATTTCCAATAAGTTATCAACCATTATCGTTTTTTCTATATATTCCCAATCACAACTACACCAAAGTTTTTTTATTCTACTCGAATCTCAGAGAGAGATCCGAGTACATCCATCATATACCAGCATACCAATATTCTGACAGGACTTTGCACTCGAAATGCGAATAAAAAACCAAGCCCAAAACGCACGTTCCTCTCGTATACAATATATATCCACAATCCACACGAGCAAAGTTGAAAAGCCTTTTTCTCTCTCTCGACCAAGTTCAAACTTCAAATGGAGACTCTCACTCACTCTCTTCAGATATCTATCTTCTCTCCGGAGTTCACGGAGGAATTCCAATTTCCCAATATTATATACGAGAGAGGAACAAGAAGAAGATAAAAAAAAGTTGATTCCTCTTCAAGCCCCCTTATTTTCCATCCATATCACATAAGATCCAGTCGTGAATCAAGGAATGGAAAAGAGGAAAGAAATTTTCGAATATATATTTTTTTCTTCAAGAGAATATTGTAATATTCAATCCATGCGTTATAAATCTTTTCTTTTTTACAAAAAGTTGGGATGATGGGTGTTATAAAAGTATTTTTGTATGCAAAAAAGTCACTCTTTGATTACTGGCTAAAAGTTTTTTTCTCTCTCCCCTTTTTCACACGAGATTTTTCTGTAAATAATAAGTGTGTAATAGTGATTGGAACAGAATTGTGAGGCGAAGTTAGTGAAAAAAAATTGTGGAAAATGCCTAGACGCACATGCAAATATAAAATACAATATTTGCTCTAAGGAAAAAAATAGTTGGCTCTTGTTTGTTGCATTTCGGACGGGAGTTGGGATATGGGAGTGGATGACACAACAATTCTGCTGCGTAAAACACGCGTGTGAACTGAACATTGCTCCCTCACCATCATCATCGTGTCTTGTTCCTTTTTTATCTGATGTAAATATGCAGGCAAAGCAAACACAAAAAAAACTTTTCATAAAAGTCAGTTTAGAGCATCTGTGTGCTTGAATAATTTTTGCTGACTTGAGTCCAACTCCAAACTCTATATCGTTTCTTGTTTACTCCAAGTTTTTAATCTTGAGCGAAAGGAAAATGAGGAGCACTTTCATCATTTTTAGCATTTTGTCTGGTCATGATAAGGGCGTTCCCTTACCTGTCCCCCATAAACCATTTCACGACAGCTCTTCACTTTTCTCAATTTCTTCTCCTCTCAACTCTTTTCTGCTCCACAAAATATGCTCCTATATTTTTCATTCCAGTTTGTCAACCTTTTTTCCACATCCTCTCCTCCCGTCCCATCTTTTTTTCGCAATAAATTGAGAAAACATCAAAGCAACGTTTTCCCCCATCTCCTCTTCTAACATTAAATATTTAGCCTGTGGAAGAAATATATATATCGTCCTATCTGTTCCATATTTTTTATGCCACATCCTCATCAAAATCCCATTGTGTCTGTCAGTCTCCTTTGATATTCTTCACGATTTTTTCCAACTTTCTGAAAATGCCTACAAACAACCTGTGGTGCTCTATAATAGCCTTTTTTCTTCTTCTCTATAAAAAAACTCTTGTCAAATGTGTAATGAATGTAGGGAAAATATGTGGAGTAAAACATATCCACAAAAATCCTCCTCCTTGTGTTTTCTTCTATATTTCTATGCTCTCCGCTCGTAATGCACCATTAGTAAGGCAGCGAAGCACGTCATCAGTGTGGAAAACGGAGAATCTACTTAGGCAGGAGGCGATGTTACATTAATTTCCTCCGGTTCCATTTTTTCCCTTCAGACAAAACAAAAAAGCAAGGATCATCATCATCAACTTCACTTCAACCGCGCCTCTGCCTCCTTTCGCTTTTCACATTTTACATGTCTCGCGTTTTTTCCGTATTTTTCGCATGAGGAGAAGCGAAAGAACGAAAAGTAGAGTTGACGTGAATTGCCGTTTTGGGTAGTAGTAGCATCTCTCTGCTCATGTTCAGTTCAGTTCAGTTCGAGTCTTTTGTTTTTTTTCCTTCTCCTCCAAATGCCATATATAACAAACTAGGAGCTTTAGCTTATGCTCAAGTCAATTCTCTTTTGAAGAAAAAAAATATAATGAAATGGAAAGGGAAAAAAGAGGAGACATGACACGAAGAAGTTGATGATGTTGATGGCAAGACAGATATGGACTCATGCTTGCTCTTTTCTCTTGGCGAACGTTAATGTGTGTTGTGTTGTTACTCTTTTTTTCTCATTCTTCTTCCCATTTTTTTCGCCTCTCTTCATTTTCAGTCATTAAACTACCATAAAATGTTGCTTTTTGCTTACTTTTTGATGGCTTAACCCCGCCGCTCTACATGTTTGACGGGAGATAGAGAGAGAAACATGTCCGATGATGATGATGATGACTGCGAAAATACCACATATTACACGCTCAAGCCACGTCATCTTGCATTTTTCTCCTAATGAAGTTTGCAATTTTTATTGTCCTCCGTCAGGGACTGGATTTACACTCACTCGCATTCGCATGCAACCTTAATTCGCTTCTATCCAGTTAATTTTTTTCTTACTTAAAAATAAAATGAAATAAGAGCTCTGCAGGTGATGTGATGTACTTTTAAGATAAGTCTTGCAAACAATGTGGATACTATTTTTCGTAGAAAAAAAACAAGAAGAGGACTGTGAATATGGGGGAAGGGAAGGGTGAGACTGACAGGATTTTTTGAGTGTATAATGAACATTTTCTCTCTCGATTTATGACTGAAAATTATTATGATTGAGCCATGAAAATGAAGAGAATAGTGGCGAATCCAATATTACTTATATTTCGTATGGAATTTCATGCAAAACAGGATGGTGATGGAAGTGGCTGGGAGATGCACAATTTGATAATTTAATTGCGCAAAGCAATATATTACGATAGGAAATATGAAACAATGAGTAGGGAATTTGTGTGGATTAACCTGTCATAATTTCTCAGTTTCTTGAAGCGATAAATATATACTTTTGACCGGTACATTTCAGCCACCAGAAAATCATCATTTTGTTCTCAAGACTTGGATTTTTTTGTGATTAACTTAAATTGTGAAGGAACAAGTGAAATTTCCAGAGGCCATCACGAGGACGGTTGCATCCTTCTTGGATGAAGGAAAAGTATAAAGTATTTGGCAGTTTTATGCAAGAGAAAAAAATGTTGATCAAAAGTCCGACAGAGAAAAAACACAACTGGTTTACTCTTACTCATTTAGTCAAAAGTATTGAGTGGACTAGTGCAAAGAAAAAAAAGATTCCTCTCGATAATATATTGTTTTGGCTTAAATTGCCCATCAATTCCTCCATCTATTCATTCATTCAAATTACAAGAGCATTCAAGCCCATTACGCATTACAAACAACAAAAGCTGTTGTTTTTTAGAGTCGAGAGAGTTGGTTTTCCTTTGCATCTCAACTTCATCTCAACGCAACTCTCCAGAATCAGAAGAAGACCGGTCATTTCAATCCAGTGATGAGGAGAGAGGGATGCCTTCGTCTCTCGTCCATTTCCCTCGAAGCTACCAAAAAACGCTTCACTTGACACGGTGAGATAACAAATTACCCATGTTCATAATGAAACAACGTCAGCTTATTACTCTCAGGGCTGAGAAATAACTTTTTCTTTTTTCAAATGAGAAATCAAACAAGACTCCAAACTCATTTTTCAGACTAAAGGCAATCTTTGGAAGAAGAGAAGAAGGAGAAGAAAAAACTGAGAAAGCTAATCATAATTTATGTGTGGAGATGCTCAGCTCTGATAAAACTCTCGATCTGTGTGTTCCACCAGAGACATCATCATTTTCTCTCGTTTCAGATACATTTACTGAACGTAAAAAAACGTGTAGTGTGTGCGCTGTGCCGAGCCAATGGACTTTACGAAGAAGAAAAAATCAATAATGCTGTGAGTGCTTCGTTCCGTACAATACCTTGGGACAGACAGGCATATAGGATTTCAGTGGCGTGGACGAGTTTCTGCTCCTGTTTCGTGGAAGATTCGGAGCTGTTTAGCTTTGACGGGCAATGATTTCGTCATAAATTATGCTCGCTTTTTTATTGCAATGATGGCTAATGGAGTGAGTTTAGAGTTTACATAATCATCCTCTGTCTCTGACTCACTGCTCTAGCATGTAATATGCATCAGACATAATATCATTGTCGATGAAATGATACTTGAGCGAGAGAGAGAGAGAGAGAGAGAGAGAGAGAGAGAGGCCACCAGACCAGACCTGTCCCACAAAAGTCAAAACAAAACATCTGCGTTGATGATCATGACTTGTGCAGTAGCTATTTGTCCTGTTTATGGAAGCATTATCAACTTGATGATAAAATTATGTTGTCGAGTAGCTAGTCCATTGCTACCTGATCCCCATTAATTTCTCATGGAAAACAAAATAATTATGTTAAATATATGTTCTCATTTCATTGAGATCTCCCTAGTTCTGGTTTTGATCCTTTTGTTTATAAAAAAACTTGCATAAAAGTAATCCATATGCTAAACACAATAATTAGGTTGTAAATGCTTCGTGCAGCTTTTTTAGTTTGTTTGATGGAAAAGACATGATCACAAAATTGTCTGCGTTTTAATAATTGTTGAGCTTGTAAAGTAATTACTACTTTTCAACCACTTTTACTTTCCCATCGATTCGAATGTCATCTGCAAAGAAAGTTAATAACAATGCTCATCATACCCCTTTGAACCTGGAATTTTGACCTAATTTTTTAAAGACAAAAGGAAATCTTAATTAATATTTTCATTTAACTCCAGACCTCCAAACGAACCTCATATTTTTTAATCCTTTGTTTTCTCTCTCCTCTACAACTTGATCAAATTACATGGAATCCCATTATCATCATTCATTTTTCATTGAGAAAATAAACTTATAAGCTTGGAGGAAGGATGAAGACATAAAAGTATGAATGATGCTGATTAGTAATTTAAGGAGAGGAGCAGGGGATAATTATGGTGCTCACTTTTGTTCATACATTTTTTATCGATTCTCTAGATCAATATTATATATTTTTCCAGCTTCGGGCAAATTGAACCCAAGACTTTTTTTCTTACAATTCACGAAGAACTTTTCAATAAGCTTTTCATATCTTGAATGACTTGTGAACTTGTGTGTGTGTGCTCGCTCATCTGACACGGCAGGGGAAAAAACTTTTCTTCATTCTTTGGCTAACTTATTTTGGTGGATTGGATCGGTTAAGCAAGTCAACTAACTAGTTACCTCCGAGCTTCACATGATATTAACCTATATATCATTATGGTATATTAGATGACCTAAATAAGTTGAAAGGGAGCATATGAGCATGACTACAATTTTCTTCTCTAGATTTTTTTCTTCTAGTTTTCACTTTCAGTTAAGGAAAGGAAAAAGGGATTACTCCAACTGGAATTGGAATGGATATGCACACCCGGTGCAAACAATTTTCTTGCATGGATGTTTTCACTTCGCTCTCACTTTTTTAGTTGGAAAAGTTTTTTTACTTGTGATTTTTTTCATATTACAAAAAAAACTCCAAAAAAATACAGACATGTTTGATGATGGCTTATGTGTCTACTCTGATAAAATGTGATGATGTTCTTCTTCCACCGATGCGTTGTGTAATAGGGTTATGGTGTTAGTGTGAAGTTTTCGGCTAGTGCAAATAAACAAAACAAAGACTTCTCTAAAAAGTTGAGTACAAAAGAATCAACAAAAGTTTCTCCCTTTTATTTTCGCAGAATCGAAGTGTGGTGTTCAGTTCAGGACTGGTGCAAATATACTTTTTTGAATGCAAGGATGCAAGGATAATCACAATTTTGACCGTAAACCGGGTGATATCATGGAATTGAAATGAATACCGTCAGCATGAAAGCCATTATCAAAAGTCTGCTGTTCTCTCTTTCTGTTTGACTAAGTTTCGCCATCAAACTTTTTTTTGGAGTCTGGTCTGGTGTACCTTATTTTCCTGGTGATATGCCTTTTATTGATTCTGACCAACATCCGTCCATTCTTTTCGGTCTTTCTCTCTCTTTCTGAGCTCGAGAGAGATAGTCATAAAACGCTTAAAAGCCATTAGCCAGCTACTGACGTGGTGGCTATAAAAGTCTGTTGTTATCATCACAATAATTTTTCCCCCTCACGACGGTCACTTTCGTATATGCAAGCCTGGTTTTGTCCAGGATATTTCAATAGGTTTTTCTACCTTTACCCTTTTAACCCTTTCTTGTGACTCTCAACTCAATTTATGATATATGATTGCTGTTGCAATGCCATACCATATGGAGTGAACTATTTACGAATATGGCTGTCCATTTGTTCGGTGCAAACACACACAGACACAAAAACATACTTTTTTTTACACACAACCGACTTTGTGTATTTGGTTTGGTTGCTGCAAGCCTTCGCTCACCTCCTTTTGTCATCCGGACGGAGGACTCGTTGCCTTATTTCATTCACTTGAAAAAAAAGAATCCCAATTGTAAACCATTTTTTAAATTTACAACTGCCTCGAAGGCAAAAATAAAACTCGAACAAAAAACATAGCCGAAAGTCCTTTTTATTTACTTGTTCACCTCTTAATGCTCACAAGTTTCGCCAGCGGTAATTTAATGGAAAAAGGGTTATTATATTCTTTATATGAGGTAATTGTAATCATCATCCTGCTCATGTGCATGTGTTTAAGTACAAGAAACAAGAATGATGATTTGATCTCCGCTCCTGATATATATTCCGAATATTATTAACCCACATGGCTTGGTTTTTACTATATTTTTTAACACTGCGGCGATGTATAAAAAACATATTACAACTACAGCACAAACTACTAAAGGGTTATGTGCAGTGTTATGTTATTAATGTATAAATATATAAAAGTTCCTTTCATGACTTATGCGAGCAATGAAGCTTGCCTCTTTGCCTCGACTCCACGCAAGACCTTAAATGAAATGAAGGCATGAAACATCAAAGTGGAAGAAGAAATCCTCTCTGATATATTTTCGAGATGAAAGCAGATGATGATGAAGTTGATGATGTGGTGGGCAGTGACTATAAATCGAATGCGGTGTTTGTGTGTGCAGTTGTGTGATGCAATAAACTCCTTTTCATGCACTCCCTTCATAATCATCACTCTCATTATTATTATTGCATTGAATTGCATTTTATATAATATTTCTACTTGGATGTTGTTGCGTTGCTCGTGGAATAAAAAAACATAAGTTGAATTGGATTTTTGTGTTTTGTCGGTGGGTCGGTGTGATCACACATATACAATCACACACAAAAAACGCACGGCATAACCATACTGAACTGAAGAAGGAGAAGAAAAAAACCGATGGAACATGAGCTACCATAAAATGATTCATGATTACCTTTTCCTCTTTTTTCATCCACTTATGTCTCATGCCTCTCTCTGGTTTTCATGCACGAATGGATCAACAACCATTTTCCCCTCGCTTCTTTTTACTATTTTTTTTTTTGCTCGAGAGTCAGTCGTCGATTCGATGGATGATTCCACGTAGGTATATATAAAACATAAATCTTTTTTCTTCTACTTTTGGAATATTTTTTATGAATCTATGAATCACATTAGAGCTTATTTTCTCCGTCAGTTTTGTCGTTGATGGTTTCTTCTTGGTTTTGGAATTGGAAGCACGAGAGAGAGAGGAGATGAGGAGAGGATAGTGCACAAAAAAAGTCACAGAGTTTGAGCTTCTATGCAAGTCACATACAGCCACAACACAAAACAGGAAAAATATGTGGGAGAAAGATGCTCTTTTCCCTTTCCTTTTCTGACTCACTCCACTGCTCGGACTGATTATGGCTTTGATTTCGGAAAGGAAATTGAGAAAAGAGTGGCGAAGTGGTGGTGGAATTTTGGTGTGTGTGTGTGCAAGAAGTAGAAGAACATGTCATGCATAACATACTTATACGGTCGTGTTGTGTGATTCATTCAAGCAGGTATGGCTCTAGTCTCTGGAGAAATAAATATATCATCATTATCATCATCAGCCATTCAGAGAGCGAAAAAATTTCCCTTTCAACACCAATATACGTTTCCAACAACGCAAACCCCCAAAAAATTGTCCCCGTCATCTTCATACGAACGAAGGGAAATCATGCATCAAAGATTTATTGTTTGGTTTGCTGAAATGAGGATATTGTGTAAAAAAGATTGTGATGATATTTAGAATGCATCAAAAAGTTTTTCCATATTTTTTATTGTGAATTACATTCCCATATATATTCTTCTACAATGGAATTTATTTAATGAAAGAGGAATTTTTCCCATGCGAGTCACATTCCTAAAAAGTAGATACAATTTTTTTCCTTGGTCCGAAACCATTTCAAGGCATGAAAAAAATATATATATCTGATTACCTTGCTGAGTTGTATCATTAGCATTATTATGACCATTACAAGAAAAGAAAATTCCAAATAAATACTTTGATCATTGTATCACCATCATCAAATCACATAAGCATGCTACATATTTCTTTTATTTTCTTGGGAGTTGCTTCGTTCTCGATGAGAGCTACGTGCTGGAGTTTTTGGTTGACTTATTTTACTTAAACTTCTCCAGACATTGTATTATGCTCTAATGGCACTAATGCATATTGTTACCTTCCTTCTCTTCTCTCGTCGGATGTAATAAACGCTTCTCTCTTCGTTCTCAGAAAAAGCTTTTCCTCTCCAAAATTCTTTGAGATATTAGCATTAGCTTAACAAACCGAGACGAGAGAGAGAGAGACAAGAGAGGAGAGTGCTGGAGAATGAGAGACGTAAATAAATATTTCGTGTCTTTGATTACACACCCTGTCCATATACCGCCTCAGTTCTGACTCAACCCATTCTCTTCACGAAGCTCTCTCGACGACTCGAGTGTGTATGTTTTTCCCTTTTGTGAACTTTACTGTTGACGACTCAAACTGTCCGTTTTCTCATTCTCATGTTCCTCGGCTTCATGACGCTATGGTCAAAGGCTAAACAATTCTCCCAATAAAAGCGTATTGAAGAAACACGCCATCCATTTGAAGTAAGGTATTATATCCATCCACCTTCTTCTTGTTTCACAATGTCCATTTACATATTTACATTCCTATTTCCAGGCCATTTAGCCGACAGGCGTGTGTTTTGAGCAGGCATAATGCAGCAGACATGTGTTAACATTCCTTTTCTTCCTCCGGTGCTTTACAATTCATTGATTTCTCTCTCGTCAATTCCTTTTTCACTCGGAGAATGACGCCGCCTTGACTTGTGAGTTGAAATGCAAATGCAAACATGCATCACAGCCCACAGTTCTTTCAGCACCACACTCAATTTTTTAATTTTTATCGGGAGACGTGCAATGGAAAATGTTCAGTTCAAAGTGACTCTGACCACCACCACACAACAAACTTGCGAACGGGTTCAATACTTTGAGTGAGATTTATACCAAAATGCATTAACTACACTTCCCCTCTAATTGCACTCGATCTCAAAAGCCAGAGATGGACAACGTAATGGATACCTGTCAAGACGAAACAATGATAAAAGTGACAATATCTTATCAGAATGTGAAAAGTAACAAGATTTGTAGAGAAGGTGGAATGAAACAATGATCGACTAATGTGATTTGAACTAACCGATAACTGCCCATTAGCTAATGGAACTCTGAAAGCTGAAACGCAGTTCTTCACAGCAGTAATTATACCAGTCATCCTCAACCATGCTCTAATTCACTCTGATCGTGAGTGTGAGTCACTTTTTTACAAAAATTAATTTTATCTTTCAAATTTTGACAACGTCGAAAATAAATAAATAAATAATTCTGAGTAACCCCATCATCGCATCTGAATCTTGAATTCCAAAGTGATGCAAGAAGGATCATTATGCTATTATGCACTTATCATTTTTTCGCAAATTATATACATTTTTTGCGAATCATGAACTCACCAAATGAGCATTTCATTTTCTAGAGTCCATTTGTTTTAAACTGGTTTTTTATCCATTTCATTTTATCTTCGAGAGGTGTATACTTTTTTCATCTATGATTTTTTTACTCTTGCCTGGCCTGGCCTGACCAGACCACCAAATAAATTACGGACAGGAGCCAATATGAAGAGTTGAGGTCCATCATCATCTTCTCCGCTGCTGATATTGATGATGACTGGGTATTAGACAAAGAAAAGGGAAAGGACCTAGGAGAAGATACAAATTGAAACGTAAGTTTTTTTTGTGTTGTTCACGATTTGCTATTAGTTATGCTACTCATATCGTCATCATCATCATCATCATTATGGAAGTTACACAAGAAAAGTGATTCAACTGTGTGGAGCCTCGAAAGTCCAAAAGCGAGTTGACTTTTTGCCGAAAAGGAAAAATGAAGAAGGGCAAAGGCATGTTTGTGTATTGGAAAATACCTTTTTCTTTTGAGAGAGAGACACATAATGAGCCATATCATCCATGTGAGTTGAGGTAATAATGATGACGATCATGGTCAACAGGGCACCAAACTCTTTATAGTAAAAATGCATGTTGCATAACAAAAAAGTTTTGATCGGAGGAAGAAGGGAATATATGAAACACGCACACTCGAAAAGACAAGTTCTCGAGCTAAAGATGGTTATCAACAGATCACCAACTGAAATTAGAGCCTATAAACCTTTCTGGAAAGAAAGAAGTTGGCCCTGATAACAGTGATCGTAATTGAAGGATGTCTACCTAATGCCATAGCTAATTTGAAGGGAATTCCGGTCTCTGTGTCCGCCTGTTCTCGTCTCTTATTTTTCTCCTTCGTCGCTTCGTGCTCCTCTCACTCCTTGCCAGCTTCTGAACTGGACGACTCACGAAAACCGTCAAAATGCGAGGAAAAAGAATAGAAAATGGAAGGTGATGAGTAACTTCCAGGAATATTATTACCTCTTCTGGTCCGTCCGTCTACAGAGAAGGGTAGCTTTTTGTGACCAGACAAAAATCAGAAAGGGCATTTGTGTATTTTTTCGTTAAGGGCACTCATTTCCTTTTTTCCTCTTTGATGGAAAATTATGAAAAAAAAGTAATTTCGTGTATATATCCACATGAATAATAATTGTAGCCACTTATCCCGCTCTCGTCGTCGGTTTAAGCGTAGTAAATGGAAGCTGTATGGAGGATACGCCAGTTTCTCTTGAGAAAATTGCTGAATTAATTTCTGTCCCACTTTTCTTCAAGCTGGGGAAAAAATTAGTACTAGAACAAATCAAGACCGTGTAAGAATGTAAAATGAGCCTTAATGACCCAAAAAGTTTTTTTCACTACCAAAACATGGCCTGGATTAAAGGGAAGCACACGTTGCCAAAAAAAATCTGGATCACACATGTTCCTAAAGGAAGGACTTACGTTTCATCAAAACATGCTTCAAAATTGACTGTCAAAAAGTTTAAATCAATATCGAAACACTTTTTTGTACGAAGTCACGTCAAGTGTAAAGCATCCAATACCGTCGTCACTTGCAAACCCTTTTCTTTTGTCTAATTTTATTCACACTTGTTCCCTTCTTCTCAACACACAATTTTGACACTTTAACGGAGCGGAATGATGGAATGAAGGGCGCCATGAATATGAGAACTATCTTGTTTCAAGTCATTACGTATTCCCATCAACTTTTGTATTGACTGTCTGACAGAGTCTTTCGCGCAACACTGGTCTAGTTCTCACTGCTCTGCTCACACATGAGGATGTGAACAAAACAACGAAGCGAGGAGAGGTGTGCATTCCGTCTCATTTTTTCATCGTAGGTATGCAAGATTGAAAGGAATTTTCCAACTGAGCTGGTCCTGGACAGAGTCTGAGGAGCGAGTGAGAGGTTTTGATGTGGTAACAAAGTGAAGTGAAGTGAGCAAGTAGCTCTCTCTCTGAGATTTTCACAAAAAATCTCAGCTTTGAAGTTTCAGGTTACATTTTAGCTGTTGTAATTGAAGTAAAGTATCCTTATCAAGTGCAAAAACCGCAGCAGGTTTCACGTTTCCAGTAGCGGAGGAAACTCCAAACCAAACCACCACACGAAAAAGATATCTACTTTGCTTGCAGGACTTCTCTGAAGACGAAGATGCAAAAGCATGTAGCAACGAGGACGTGAGAATATTCGTAAGGAATATATCTGGAGATGATATAACATTCATAAAATGGAATTCATTTCGACGAGCTCCTAACTTCTCTTGCTCCCTCCCAGCTCTGGTGGTGCAAAGATTGTAGGGAATGCAGCAGAGAGTCGGTGTTTTGCGTTGCGCCTTCTTTCTTTTGTCAGATTTTAGTGCTGGTGGCACCACCAGCACACTTAATAAAAAATGCTGTCGGCATCCCGAGCGGAATACAATGAGGAAGAGAATGGAAATTCGTGTTTTTATGAGTGTACCTTCAGGAGCATCAGGAGAAGAAGAATTAGTTATAGATTTTGTGGAAGGAGGCAAAGAGGAAGAATTCATTCATTCATTCATATTTATATTCACACGTACGCCCATCTAATATTAGGTCAACTGAATGAGCATCGTCATCATCATTCTCCAGTCTCCATCATCCCATCATGTTTCCGGAGCCAGCGTTTTATTAGAAGTGAGCACGTCTTTTGATCTGTGAGAGTTTTCAAGGAGATTGGAATGCCAGTCTAGTCTATTTGTTCTTGTGGGAAGGACTGACAAATGAGTAAGGAGAATATCAAATGAATTAAGGCAGCGGAGATAAATGAGATTCTTTGATTAAATGCGTATTGTCCATGGGCATTAGACCTACGTAATCGCTGATGTTGGGTGAGTGCGAACTTGGATAGATTTTGAGATGACAGATTAGTTGGACATTTGAACACGTGTCTCATATAACTCGACTCCAACATGAAGCCACAAAGATTTCAATGTATTTGGATAGACACCACGCCGGTAATGGTTATACTTTTTCTGCACATGCCTGGACTGATTATAAGATAGTGTAGGCGCGTAGTGTGTAGTGTTGAGTTTTGTTCCATTGTTTATGTAGTTTGAGTCCAAATAACGTACTTCAAAATTTTCGCATTACAAACTCATGCATTGTTCAAATTGTGCCAAATCAGTGGAATGTAAGTACAAGGTTTTCATGCTAAAAGCATAAATGTCCTTCTTGTGGGGGATAATTCGGTGCATCTGTATCAAGACTTTTTTGCGATAACATTTTGGCTTTTTTCTCCACTTGCGTTTTTCAACAAGGCGGATGTGTGGGGTATTACGTTGCAGTAACAAAGGAATCGAACTATATCTCTCATTTTCTCTAAAGAATTTCCCATCAAAATGACAACGAGACTAGACTTTCTCCATGTCTAGTGTCCTAAGATATACTGTGGGTTTATATGTTAACTCCCATATTATAAGTACTTTTGGAACTGGGACCCACTTACAGTCAATTTTTTGAAATTGACAACGACAACGATTTTTTTTCTGTCAGCCTCGTACTCGGCAGGGGAAACAAGTTAAAGAGAATTTGTTTTCTCATCTGCCTCCTTGTCGCTTGCAGCAGGAACTGGAGGAGGAGGATCTTACACAACATCAAAAATATGTTACCACACACACCACACCACTGCCACTATTCCTTTTCCAGATGAGCTTCCGCGATATCCTTTTCTTTCAAAGGAAAATGTGAAGGGGCATATGTGGTCATTCAGCTCTTTTTTTCCTGATCGACTCGTGTTTTTATATTGCCACTTAGAAAAGTGTCAGTTTTGCTCTCTCTCTCTCTCCCGCAATAAGCGACTGCGACACACATTAGCCACTGCTGTTGTTTTGCCCATGTCCCGTTTTTACTCACTCTGCAAACTTAGGAACACTTGAGGAGTCAGCCAAAAAAACGAGTAGGGTTATGTCCTATAAAAATATCTCACCGAGAAGAAGAAGCTTTGCTCCCAAAAAAATAAGCTCTTGCTCCGCTGTCAGTCTCAGCGTGGTCTTGAGTTTTATGACAAGCTAAATTTTTTATCTTTTCCTTTTTTGTCTTGATTTTTAGCCGAGAAAAAAAATCCTCTTATCCTTTTGGGTTGTACTAGACCGCCTCTTTTTGTCACAATTTCTCTTTTTATTTCCGCAAGCAAAAAATATAAAAGTATGGAGGAGCTGCTGGAAGTGTCAGAATTTTTTTTGCAAGAAAAAATAACATTTCCAGTAGTATATTGGCGAGCAGAAATGAACAAGTGTACAGAAAAAACATAATCCAGCACATGGAGTGGCAGTCACTTGAAAAAACCATCATATGAACATGACGTTTACTCTAGATTCCATAAAAATATGAGATGATATACTTTATGTTGTGCTGAATGAAATGTCCAGATTCTCTCCGAAGAACTAAATGAGCAAACTCAATTTTTCCATGTTGAGTAACACGTGACTAACTCTCGTACGGATCTACTTTTTTATAATTGAAATTAATCACGTCTCGTCGTCTATTCCATCTCTCTCGCGTATTTTGTAATACAATATTCATTACGTATTCCTGTCGAGCACTTGATTACTACACTTCAAGCGGGTTTCCTCTATCCACTCGAAAATGTGTTTCACCGAGAGACAAAAGTTCGAGTACATGAAGAGAGAAATGAAATGAACATTTTGGGATTGGGATAATATGAATTGAGAATTTCCCATGCAAAACATGATTCATGCTCAGAGTAAGTGTGGTGACTGGATCATTCATCTTTTCGCCTGAGGAACACACACACCGTGAGTGTGTGTAAACGCGTGCGAAACGAGTCTCCGTCATGAACACAACATCTTCCAAATGTTCCAAACTGTATTACCACTGACCGGATCCCATTTTAATATGGAAATTAGAGTGAAAAGCAGCAGTAGCAAAAAAAGAGGTGTAATTGCATGCTCTCCATTAGTCACACACGAGGTACGGATATTTTGTGCATGTGGCAGTTTAACTCGGATGGAAAATGAGTTGTGTGTGCATGTGTGCGGGATTTAATCAATCACCTGGCTTGATTTCAATTTTCGGAAATATCCGAATGCACACATTCAAATTCACACACTAAAATTGAATTTAAACCACCTTTCTACAGATTTATGGAGCAAGTCTGTGAGTAGGAAACTCCTGCTGAACGGATGATTGTCATGCAAAGTGCCGTTTAGAATCCTCTAGAATCACGAGCTCGTGTGTGTGTGTGTGAATGCGTGTGATCACTCGTCTTGTTTTACATTTTGTCCAATATTTATGTTGTACGCATTCATGTTCAGAAGAAAGACATTGGATTTGGAGCGTGTCAGTACCAGGACCAGCACCAGCTTGGTTCAACCTTTTCTCGCTTGTATGAATAGTGCAATACAGAATTTACATTGGGATCTAATTAGTTTTTCCATGGTGGTCTTTTACCCTCTGCCTCACCACTCGAGAGAGTAGATTACATTCATTCATGTCAGTCTGAGAACAGCTCTCATGCTCCTGAAAATCCATGGAGGAGCATGCATTATGGATTCAAAGTGTCGTTCTGTTTTATTCATTTTGGAACCAGCTTTAATCATACATTTAACATTATTTGCTCTACATTTGGCGGTGATAGTATACACGCCGATTGATATTTTTCGAGAATTTATTTCAAATCTAACCTGTTCCTAGGTAGAAAGTATAAACTCTGACTGACAAAAATCCGAAATAATAATTGGAGAAATATTTCACTTCATTCTTCTCCTTGCTGCCCACATCCCGCAACTTGAGATGGGTGATGATGATGATGAGGTATATGGCAGCGGTAGCATATTTCTTCAAAGCAAACAATTTCCAACCACACAATAGTCGTTGAAAGAGAAAGAGGTGGGATTATTAGACCATAATCCTCTGCAAATAGAGAGAATCATCAAAGGGTTTCGTTGGTGTCCTATGTCAACACTGTCAACAGTTAGGAAGCACGCTCTTGCACACATACACCGACACACCCAAACACGACACTAGAAAATGAGATCCCTTTCCGATCCGATCCACCTACCTCAGCGTCAGCGGAGAATTCTGTTCAAGCAAGAGTGTAAGATGGTATGAATGAGACAGATGATTTCAAAAAGATGTGTGATGATGTGTGTCCGGGCTTTTTGGTTGGTATTGATGTGGCAAAGGAAATTGGAAGGATTCTTTGGAAGTTTTGCTTGCTGCTGCTGCCATTCGACAAGGTAGGTACAAGTACGTACTGTCTTGTCTGGATGTCGTCACTACGCAAATATACCCGATACACTATATGCATTAATATTATGTATCCTTTCAATTCCACTCCATTTCCTTTCTCGTCTACTCACACAAGCAAACAATCACGAGAGTTTAATAAAACGCTCCACATCCACACACACATGCCTACACATATCCGGTGCGGCCTATATATATTTGCATCTCTCTCTCTTCTCTCATTTCATTCGAAATGAAATTCTCTCTCTCCGATCTGCTCTTGTCTCTCTGAATGGGGGCATTGTTCAAGAGCCGTTTCCAAATATTGAACGCTCGCACGCTCCTGCCACCCGTCATCCCACGAACCGACCGCTTATATCTTTTCTACGAAAAAAAGTGATGAATACCACTTTTACCACAGCAGCACACCGCCGCCCCTATGAAAATGAATGAACTTTCACAAAGGAGCCTCTTTTGCTAATATTCATTTTCCAGCAATAACTGAAATGGAAATGCCCTTTGTTTTAATTTCTGTGGATGTAGTATAGTCTTGTCATTGTCATTGTTATCATGAAAAAGCCCATTCCTAAATTATGCTGCACTTCTTGTCCGTCCCGTTGCCGTCTGCAGAAAAGCAATTTTCCAGAAATGTACAAAACACAAAGTGACGTCCTTTCCTTCAGTTATGAAAGGAATGAAAGAATGGAAATTATTTCTAGTTTCTCGGTGCAAACTTGGAAATGCGGTCGAGGCAAAAGTTTGAAGCATTCCAATTCATTTCCTGCACACAAAAAAGTTTTGAGAAAACAAAACTCGCTCAACCGTAAGTGCAGCAGCAGCTCACTTGAAGAATGCATCTAGGGCTGCACTCACGTTTTGTTGAGCGACTTTTTGGAAAAAATGAGTTTGTTTTAAAACAATGCTGAAATTGGAAATCTTGTTATTTACTTTGAGAAAACCTTCCAGAACAGCACTTCCTGCCTAAATATTATCAGATACTAAATCGGGAAACGCACGCTTTTAGCCCCGGTCTCTCGACCTAAAAAACCAAACGTGTGAAAAGATGAGGACATTTTTTGTAGCTAAAAATGTCATCCTTGAACTCAATAACAGGGTCCTGCTCCACTTCACATTTATATTCTCCCTTTTAAATATCTTCAGTTGCATTCCGAAACTTTTTCCAATTCACTTCCAAAAAATTGTTTGTGTAAGAGCACTCCGCTATTTCGCGTGGAGAGGACACAAAAAGGTCGTCCAAGATTGCATCTCATTTACTCAGCCTCATTGTTCTTATTGACGAAATGCATTTGGCGAGAGGAGCGGAAATGAGCCCGAGAACAAAAACACTTACTTTTCCTTTTGAGTCGCAAGAAAATTGTTATGCTCAACGAGAAGATTAGAAAGACAACAACACTTTATGCATGGATTGACGGAACAACAAGGAATCGACGAAAAAGACAAAATGACAATAGCGGAGCTGATGATGATGATGATGACGCGAGAGAAGAAAGGATTGCTTCTTCTGCTCTTAGATAAAAAGCAAGATTTTATCATGTTCTCAGAGAAGTAATCCTCGTCCTTCCACAAGCCTTTTTAAGAAAGAAAGAAAAGAGGGGAAAACTTTCATCTCTTTTAGAGTAGGTATTTTACGAGAGTTAATGCATCTCTCCACTCTACTTTCAGGGGGCAATGATATCTTAGCTAAAATGGAGTTGAATGTTATGTGCTACGACAATGACAAAAACTAGAAAAGAAACTAGTTTTTTTTTGCTTTCTCTCAATTGTCGCGAATCATTTTGCAAATGTTGCATGTCTGGCATTAAGAGAGAGTGTATCGAAATCGAAACGCCAATTCAAATCAGAGCTCACTTAATGAGATAGAATTTGTGCAAAGTGATGCACAAAGGTGCTTTACAAAGGATTACCTTTCGCTACGTATGTTTTTGTCACAGAAGAGCTTGTAACCACATATAGAATATGTACTAACGATTCTCCACGAAAGAAATAGGAAAACACCAAACTGAAGGCACGAGCTCCTTGACAAAAAAGGCCGAAGAGAGATACTTACACTCGTTAAAGAAGGGAGAAGACGAGGTAGCCGCAACCACCAAGTCAAAAGAAGTAAACCCATCGGAAAGCTCCCTCTCCTCCTCCCGTGGTTTTCCTTTCAATTTAAATGACTTAGAAATTAGTGCTGACTTGTTTTCTTCTCAGTTTATTTCCACAAGAAAGGATGTTGACGTGTCCTCTCTTCCACAAACCGTGAGTGAGTGCCTTCAGTGTATTTTCCTCTCTGCAAATTACTTGACTTTTTCTCCAAGCACAATCTCTTTTGTATACCAAGAAAAGAAGAAGAAGAAGAAGGAACCTTGAGTTGAGTATTCATTGGTTTTGCTTCGTTGTGCGCACTTAAAGTTCACCGCAAAAGAGAAGGGAAAACGACCATCATCAAACCAAAGCCGACTCTTTTGGGGTTTCGTGTGGCCATACTCTCAACTTGGCTTTATCAAAAGACATGTTCAGTGCTCCACCAGAGCTCTCTGGATTGTTGGTTTGGATTGGACGAGGGAATGGAAAATGTTGCAAGAAATTGCAGAGTAAATGAAGCCCTTGACGAAAATTGCACTTGCCATCAACTCGAAGAGGAAAACTCTTCCATTTGAGCGTGTGTGGCAAAAGACTTGACTATACTATTTTTCCTCCGTCGTCGTTACGAAAACATTCTCAAGAAATAGTCGTCAGAGTGTCTGGTTGAGTCTAGTCTGCTCTTCTGCTCTGAGCTAACTTTTTTTGTAAAGAAAAATATACAGAGAAAACGCACTACGAATCTGATGTTGGTGGTGTCTCCTTTAAAAGGCAGCTCATTGAGTCATAGATAATAGGGAAGGATAGGTCGAGTATATATGTACACGCTGGGTTAGGAGGTATCACCCTATCTTGATCAACATCATTTCCTAAAGGATACTAGTTGCTTTTTTTGAGTACATACCTCCAGAGATGAGGTTCATCACTTGTATCTCTATACGCGGAAGTTTATGCGTTTTTTTCTCCGAGAGAGATATGTACCTACATGACGCACATATTAACACTGTGCTCCTCTGTATAATTTGCAGTGTGCGAGGCTGTTTTTTCTCTGTTGCTTGCTGCTGCGAGCAAGACAACAAGATCCCCAAAGTACCATCCACTTAGTTAGCAGAGTCAGTTCAGACGCATTCCCCTTAAGTGAAACTGTCTCTCTTTTTCACTTGAACTTTTTTGTCTTCTCTCTCGCTCACTCCTTTCTCCCTTGAATTCAGTTTTTCTCACTAAAAAGTGAAAGCAAACAGAAGAGTGAACTGAACGTAATCTGAAAGAAGGAGAAGAGGAGTAAATGAGCATCGGCAGTTGAGGAGAGGATGGTCTAGATGCATTAAAGCTAACTCCAGCTTTTTTTTGTAGATGAGATACAACACTACAAAAATTACAGCTGTGGAGAAGAGGGAGCATTTTTAGGAGAGCGGACGTGAATCGTATATTTCTCGCTGAGAGACTCTCATACGCACACTTGATATTATCCCGAGGTCAAAATTGTCTTATAGTGGACTTGGGAGCTACTTATTTTTATATTAAGTAAGAAAAAGTGAGGGAGGAGTGAGGGAATACTTTGCTGCCGTTATTATTTTCTTACTGAGTCCGACAAGACTCTCAACAATCATAGGTTTTGGGGGCTTCTATTACACGGAGAAATTTGTTGAAAGTTGAATGCTAAACCGTTTCTTTCAAGAACAACCGCAACAGCATTTTTTTGCCTTGAGTTGTCTTCCGAGAAAACTTTCCTTGTGAGTTTGAGGTTTTTTGATTGGAGGAAGTGGAAATCTTTCTTGGAGTTGGGGAGGAAAAGAGCAAGGGGGAATTGTGGGAGTAGGAGAGAAGGAGAAAATGTGCAACATGCGTCTGCTTCCGGCATTCAGAGAAAATGTATCTTAGAATGGGATTCGAGATTTATATCATGTTTCATTTGTGCATTAACGTATTT
Source organism: Heteromurus nitidus (assembly GCA_034687055.1). NCBI lineage: Eukaryota > Metazoa > Arthropoda > Collembola > Entomobryomorpha > Entomobryidae > Heteromurus > Heteromurus nitidus. The sequence continues at coordinate 35,283 of JAQFZW010000182.1, read as the reverse complement.
ACTTGTGTGCATCTAAACAATACAAACTTTCACGCACTTTATAAGACTTGGATAGGATATTTGGATGGATGGATTTATATCTTGAAACATACACACGAAATGAAAAATTAATGTTTAACATTGAGCACACGTGGTTCACATATATATTTTTTCTCTCTACTTCAAGAAGGTCATTTTGCGAGAATGTCTGGTTACGTCTTGTGAAAAGTCTCCAGTCAAAAGAAAGTAAAGTCCTTTCTCTAGGAGAGCGCTTCTGTCACATTATGGCAATGTTTTTGTGTTTACGTCTGGTCTGGGCTGGGTGCATGCATTATCCATTTTTCTCCTCCTCCGTTATTGTCCTTGGCTGTCTAGAGCTTTTCCCGTCTCTCACTCACCAATTCCATCCTGTCTCGTTTTCATTTTTCCTGGTGAAAGGACACACATATTCTCGTCTCGTGGTGAGCATGTACGGACATGCAAGACTCAGCTGGAAGAATGTGGTCTGGTCTATACAAAAGTTTTGCAACATTCATTGCACTTGAGCAAACTCCATCACATATCCTCGCCCTCCGTAGAGCCAAATAGCTGCAGTGCACGTTCTCTCCTTGCAGTAATAACTCCGAACTCGCCGCTCTCTCGAACAAAAACCTATTCTTTTCCAAGAGGCATAACATTGTAATAAGACTCAAAATGGACTTGGCTTAAGGTTGCGCTGGAGAAAAAGCAGAACGTACTTTCTCTCTCTCAAGTTTACTCTTGATTTTGTTCAGATTTCCACTTTCCCTCTCATTTTCTAGTTCACGGAGCCATGAACACGGGTAATAAAAACCGGCGGATGAGAGGAAGGAAAAAATAGCCGGAGTGAAGAGAGAGAAAGACTTTTAGGTTTTTTTGAGAGAATCGCCGAATGTCCATGTTCAGAGGAATATTGCCCATTGTAGGAAAAAGCTCCGAGGGAACGTAAATGAACCACTGCTTGATGTGGGTGCAGCCAACGTCAACCACCTACACTATTTCACAGAGATGAAGGGAACTGGTGAAAGGGAAAAGGTTAAACTTTTCCCAAAATAGTAAGGCAAATTGCTTGTGTGAGCTGAACCATGCAGTGGGTTTTTTGGTTGTACGACGATGCTGCATTCTTATCAACATTATGCATTTTGTTATTTTTGTTCCATTTTGGCTTTTGTAGCAATTGAGCTTCAGCTTCTCTTGAAAATTATTCCTATTCTTCATTGCAGGTCTCATGCAGTCTCCAGTTCTCTACCATTCTCATTTCTCTGGACTTGCATAATATGCAGATGTATATGCATGTCCAAAATGGGCAAGTGACACTGACTTGAAAAGTGGAAAATGGATTTGCATTGCAAATAGGATATTTATCTAACGATAACGACCATTGTTCACTGTCTGCGTTGCAATTCTGAGGTTTTTGTGTACTCAAATATGCTTCATTTGTCGCAAAAAAACTGAAAAATGCATCATAAAAGGATGCATAACTCACAAGTTTGAAAAGTTAAATTTCTTTACTTTACTGTCCAAGTAAAAAAACAGATTTTCCGGAATGAAAGATATCAAGCCGTGGAGAGAACCCCATGAAAAATACAAGAGTGAAAAAAAGTTATCTCCTGCGGGAGAAAACATGCATATAAAAACGGCAAAAAAATGGTGCATCTTTATGAATGCAAAAAATTCTTACCAATATTTTCTTGCATAATAATGTAAAATAGAGAAAGCTCCTTGAGTACATACGTATACCTACTTTATTCAACTCACTCCTTCAAATTCAACTTTAAAAGCTTTTCAGAAGATACTTTTTTCTGAAGGAATAACTTGCTCTTAAAAAGCGTCCAGCTATATGCTGCATGCACTCTGCAGATTTTTCTCAGCTCAGGCAAAATATATAGGTCGCTCTCCTCTCCATACTTTATTTTGCATTTTTTCCAGCTTCTCTTGTCCCTGCCTTATTCAGATTCCGCAAAAAGTGTGTATATTTTGCAGCTTACGGAAGCAGCTATCGAGAATAAAATCCAGATGGAGAATAAGAATTTAAGAAAAGTGAATGTTGGTGAAGCTGGAGATAGAAAACCAGTTCAGCCACAAATACACACGTAGCTCTCGGGGATCCGATTTTGATGCATATTTGCATTGTGTACTCTCGACACACACACACACACACAAGAAGATAGAAAAACGAAGAGTAACTGTGTTACGTGATGATACCACCGCACTATGCCACACACACACACATTCTTGTACACACCACACGAATCCGCCGCCGGTATACAGAAAAGATGAGATAGAAAATGAAAGAGAAAAAAGGAGGAAGAAAAAAACTAGGTCTTCTTATACTTGATAGTATATATATCTATACCCATCCTATATACAAAAGGGTATATTATTTCCCTTAAACTTTCCGCTTTTCCTTTGCGGTTTTTCCTTGATAGTATGGAAATCCCATGTTTTTCTTCTCCGGCTTTTTCCACCAGAATCCTTTTTGGATTTTCTCCGTAGAAAAAAATAAAGGTCATGCACTACTGGCTCCTTGTGGTGCATACACACCATTCTATATAGATGGGACCAGAGCTCCACTTTTCCACTTCCAAGTCCAGTATGCAAAAGTTTGCTTTCTTTTCCTCTTATCTTCATCCTAAAATATTCAGTCTTGGAAGAGAAGAAAAAAACTAGTGACTCGCGAGAGAAATGGAATAAAGTGGAAGCTTCCTTTTCCTCATGATCTGTGATCTTCTTCTGTGTGGATGATGTGGAGTCAGGAAGGGAAGTAACATTGATTCCTTTCCCATCACTCACTCACTGCCGCATATCTTCTATGTAAGGGATGTAGGATTTTTTGATATATTTATGTATGTTTGTGGTGTAAAGTGGAAGAAGGCACACAATGTAAACCACTTTCTCCCTACCAAAGAAGAAATTAGATTTGAGTGTGAATCAGGCGGAGGATGAAAAAAGTGATATTTTATTTTTTTATCCATTGGAAATGTAATGAGGTCAAGGAACCGGATTGAAACGGGGAACTGAGCTACTGATTATACCAGATATTCTTCTCATACGCGAAAAGTCTCTCTCCAAAAAAAAACTCAAGTCAATAAAAAAAAGAGTGTGTATCCGAACATCTTCTAGAAGAGGGGACGGGGACACTAGACTCGTGAAATTTAGTGAGAAAATTCCTCACATGGAATGAGGTTTATTGTGGTCCTTGTACTAATTCAAAACGCAGCTGGACACCATCCACATTATCCTTCTCGTCCCTGTTCCCTGTTGTCTGCAGAAAGAGAGAGAGAGAGGGAGAAAAAGAAGATGAGAGATGGAAAGTAGGAAATCCGTTTTTTAACAGGAAGCTCTGTCCACATAATTCTACGTTGAGGGTTTATATGCGAGCAACTCCGCCTGGACTGGTGGAACAGAGTCTACTTTTAATTTCAATTAGGTCATCCTCATTCCCTCGTATATACTCTTGTCCTCCTCCAGAAAATTTTACTTTCTCTCTAACTCTCTAGAATTTTCCAGAGAAGAGAGAAAATATTTTCTCTCAAAAGTTGCTCATATACGCTGACTTACTCACTGGAAAGGAACAAAACTGGTCATTAGGATGAGGCTCGAATGCTGTTTCTGTCCGCAACGAAAGGATTATCTCTCTACTCTCCTACACTCTAAAGAATGGAAGACACACACACAACCGAGCTGGAAAAATAGTTGGAGAGAATAAAGGCGTAGCCAGTAGTTCCACTCCTTTTCTGTTCCTGACTTACGGACTGGAGTAGGCCGTGAGCTAGACATTTTTTTCTGAATTATTATGGACCTTGTGTAAACATATAAGAGTTTGCAAGCAAACATCATATCATTATTATTATTATTATCCTCTGTCACACAGTCAACATTATACACTGTTGCAAAAATATATGTACGAGGGAAAAAAATTGTATTCATCTAGAGAAAAGATTTGGGTTAGTGCACACGCCGACACGCCCACAAGGAAATGGAATCAGCACCAGTAGAGCTATATACAATATAAATATAATACACGTTAGCTTCGTCGGGATGTGGACATGGGCACAACTGCGAGAGAGAAAAGTTGTTAAGACGGAGAGGAAAACAAGGACACATAACTCTGAGCATCACAAAAAAAAATTGCCCAACAATGGAAATGGAACTAGGGAACTAGAAGAAGAAAAGAAGACACGCGCATTTTTTGTATGGAAATGTTATGAATGAAATCTCATCATGACTCAGATTCCTTAAAGCTAAATAATAATACCATTATGAATGAAGTGAATATGTATATACATACTCTAACCTAGAATTTATTCCTTGTGTCCATTCTTTTCCTTGAGTATGGCTACGACACAAGTAATGATGAAATTACGAGACATTGCCCAGCTGAGAGAGAGAGAGAGAGATTTAACACAAAACTTTACAATGAGACTTGTCAGCCAACTTTTTACAGCGAGAATGTATGATGACAACGTCCTTAAAATATAAAATGTATACACATATATAATTTAAATAGCAGTAGATATATTCAATGGACTTGTTTGCCTTAAATTGAAAAGTTAGGAATGTGTTTTCACAATTTCACCATCTCGGAATGGTCCACTGAACCTAATTTTTCATTTGTATTGACTTGAATACATTTATATTTCTAAATATTGCATTTGTTATGAATCTTTATGGAGAAGCATGAAAAGTGTATGTCATAACCTCGTAACCGAACGTATCTCTGCATATTTTCGGGGTGAGACGAAAGAGCGAGTAGGTTACGAGAGAAGTGGAGAAAGGATGATTTGCCACTCTTGCCATTTATTTTTCTCCTTTTCCGCTTGTTGTGGTTGTGGGTAGCATAGTAGCACTACCACGTTCGTAATGTGATGCGAGGTCGACTGTCGACTCAACGTCGAGCCGAGAGAAAAGAGAGCGCAAAAGACTTGGTTCATGCACCCAACCTCGTTTTTCTCCAAAAAAGCTCCCAGGCTTGTGTGTGTGTGTATCGTTTTGTATCCAGTCAACTCCCGTCATAGAAGAAAGCAAACCGAGAATATATGTCTAGTGACATTTTGTGTAAGGCGAGATGGGCTTTCATGTTGACTTTTTTTGTTCGGAGAATGGAGCATGAAACTTGCAACCAAACCAATAACATCACTTTCGATGTGGTCTCGTCGATGTGAGAAACATGTGGAAGGAAATAAGTAAACAAGTGATGCGTTTATGGCTTTCCCTTTATAATATTGAGGTCGATGATGACGATGATGATGATGATGTTTCCGTTTGTGTACGAGCGACCAAGATGAATGCACACTGCTGGAGAAAGAATTCCTTCCATATCATAAAAGTGAATTGTGGGAAGAAGGTGGAAAAAGTTCAGAAGGTGGAGAGGAAGCCTATATAATATATTGTAGCCTCGCAGTGTATCGTATCCAGTTTTTGTCTCCTTATCATCATCGCACACGAAATTTTGCTATTATTTGTGTGCAAGATTTAAGTATTTAGAGACCTCTGGGAAATGCATTGTATGACGAGAGAGCGAGAGCTTAAATTATCACTTGCAAAATGGAGGTGTGCATAAAAGCGTGTGTAGTTTTGAAAACTGGGTTAAATGTATACTCTCGGATGATATACATCTTTCCCCATTGTTAGCTTTTATGAGATGAGAGCATGAGCGTACACATTTTATGCAAGCCTCGGCGTTTAGTGTAGCCACATAGCCACAGCCACCTTGAAGAGAAAATATTTTGGGCAGACGAGTAGACACACCGTATCCATAATTTATTCTCAAGGATTTGGCTGGAAGTAATGAACGCGCTTCTTCCAGAGAGTAAGTTTCCCTGTAAGCCCCCAGTCTTAGAGTTGATATTCTTTGAAGCTGACTTTATATCTTCTCTCGTCGACACTCGCAAAAGTCTGTCTCGCGGCTCTCGGTATGTGCGTAAACATTTTTTGCGGTGGAATTTTGACAATATATATATTCTCCTTCTGCCTCGTTGAGAAGAAGGAAAATGGGCAAACAATGAGAATATATTTTGAGAAGAGGCTGTCTTCCATCTTCCATGTGGTGGATGTCCAAATTATGTACGAGAATTTTCGCAGTTTTGCATAAATAATGCTGGTATCGAGGTTAATTCCTTTGTATTTAGCGACCTCATAAAAATGGTAGTTCGTGTTTTCCAGTTCGACGGCATATGCGATGATGCGTCAGTCGTAAAAACTTTTACGATCACCCTTTTTTCCACTTGAGAAAAAGCTAATGAATGTCAATGAATTTCACAATTCGGTACGAGTGGAGGACAAAGAGAGAGATGAGGAGGAGTGAGTACAGAGTGTGATCTTCTTTTGCAAGTAATCATTTCATTTGAACTCGGAAGCGGAAAAGTGCAGCAAACCCTTTCAAGTCTAATTAATGCAGAGTAAAATTACGGAGAGTTGTTTTGCTGAAAGAGACGACGCCAGACTTTTCTCATCATCTCTCAGTTTGCGTGTGTATGCTAATCATTTTTGCTGTTTCAAATCATGTTAGTTGTTACTCAGTCACACAACTTTCTTGTTGATGAGTACTCGTGCAGAATGGGGTTTGAGAGAGTTGAAGAATAACCAGTTTCTTTCAGCAAAGGAAATATGACACTCATCCAGAGGAATAAGAAAAGTTGGTAGTAGAAAAGTGAGCAACTTTTTCATACAAGTTTCTTCACTCACGCACACACACACTCTCAACCATATCGACCAGCGACTGATTTTGTGAGGATAGAATGTTGGGAGAAAGGAAAATGCTTTTTCAGTTAATACGAAGCGCATTAGTCCGCTTTCCTTTCTGCCATTTCAGCTTTAAACTTTCATGATATGCTACTGCTGATGAAAGCAAATGGGATTCGACTCTTGAGCTTTTTCTACAGACGTCTACAGTCTATATACAGCTAGAATTATAGACAAGGATCCTCATCATCTTCAAACGTCTTTTGCATATAATGCATATATACTGCGAGAGAAAGCGAAAAGACACAAATGCAAACTTACAAGCACACTAATGCGACTTTACTCTTTTTAGCACAAAAAACAATAAGATACTTTCTTGAATAGTGAAAGTATAAGGTAAGTATGTATAGGCGTCTCTCCTCCTCCGTCACCACTTATCCTTCTCAACTGAAACATAAGAGCATATAGCCAAAGACGTTATTTTTCTTCCTCTAATTTCCTTCTCCAAGCCGTTCCCCTTTTCTCTCCTCCTTTCTCCACAAAAGATGGTGTGTAAATTTTTGCACACAAGAAGCCTCTTCTACTAACTCAAGGTCTACAGCTGAGGACTGTTGTGTACAAAAGCTGATGAAATAACATCTTTTAAAAAGTAGCAATTCATCAAATCAGTCAGTGTGTTACTGGGTTGTTTACTTTTCTCTTCTCTCCCCGCATTCCAGCTTGCCAACAACTGGCTTCGCTTGGCGAGAGGAGCAGCAGCGGAAGCAATAAGCCAAATAGCCGATGACGGATGGAAAATACTTTTTTTCTAAGGGTTGCCTTGTGCAAACATCGTCGCAAGGATAACATACATAGGATTCCATGTGTCGGCTGCATGGCCCTGGCCCTAAACTTATACATTTTTTGTGTATTGGCAACAAGCCCTCCTCCGTCCTCCATCCCGACTCACTTCCAACTCGAGTCTGGAAGGAAAACAAGAGAGAAAATCTAACGAAGAAATATCGCAAAAGGTTTCAAGTTACACGTTTTACTATTATCCCATACCACCACCCAAAGATGGAAGAGGAGTTTTTACACACATCCCATCAAACACTTTCTCTCTCTCTCCCTTCCTCTATATCATTCGGAATGCCCTCTCAGATAGTCATAACGTGATATGACGCAATATCCATACGTGATAATATTATATTCATTAAGTTACTTCCCTGATGTAGGAATAAAAAGTGTAGTAAAGGGAGTGGGAGTGTGTGTGTGCGAGGGAGTCTGCATTATGGACTGGAACAACTTTCTGTTTGTTTGCCCTCTATATCGCACTCTCTGGAAATGTGAAGAACTATTTTCGTCTTCTAAAAAGTGGAGGAGAAAATATAAAAGAAGAGCTGAGATTCAGATTCACTCACACATCCTTTCCCTTCTCCTCCGTACATTTTTAGGTATATTGGGTTTTGTGATGCTGATGCCGTAACCAAAACACATTAAACAAGATTACGAGAGAGTTGTAGTGGTAGAGTATAGTGGCGGTAGTATATTTATATGCTTATCTTCCAGAGGAGAGAAAAAACTTTTTGGAAATGGTGCAACCATTCACATCTCACGATATTTGCAACCATATAATATGTATTTTATTTGCACAAAACTTTCCCTTCTTCTCCACACTCTTCCTCCTTTCGTTATTCATGCAAAGACGAAAATTGCTCACGAGACTCCAGTCTTGCTCTCCGAGAAAACTCCATAAACATCAGCAGTGCCATAATATTTGTAAAATGTATTTTTACTGCGTGTATATAAAAATATCTGCATCCAATGTTTACATTTCGGCTTGTGCAACTCTCTCTCTCTTCTTGTCCAAACTTGTGAGGAGGAAAAGGGATTTTCTTCTCCCATTCATTCAACTTTTTTTCTTCTTTTTTTAGCACCACCACCAAAAAAGCAACAGAGACGAGCCAGAGAGCCACTGCGGAGAAATGGGAGAGAATATTTGTTTATTTTTTGAAGAAGGAAAAACATCATCACGCAAAAACTTTTACTTTTTGGATGAGAATGGGGGGATGATAGAGAAAGGAACTCAGTGGAGCAGAAATCTTTTACGCAAAACTTTGATGAATAACGTTACGGCAGCGCCATTCATATTCAGACGTAGTCTTCCAAAGACACAAATTTCTATTAATAAGTTTACAACGTAACTTCATTATTGCCAGAGAGAGAGAATGGATATGCATGAATAGAAGAGGAACAATAAGAAAGTTGCAAAAAATGGGTAAACTCAAACTATACAGAATTTGTAACGATCACAAAAATATATACGTGCTGATTTTCGCTAGCCAACTCATAAATCCAAACTTTCCCATTAAGTTATGACCTGTAAAAAGTTTAACATTTTGCGTAGACTCCTTCTCCATCCACCAACAAACTTGTTATTATCCTCAACAAGAAAATGTTGAGAAAAAAAAGAAGGAATTTTGTGTATACGAACATAATTCAGATAAGAGATGATAATGCGTACGATAATAATGCTGATAAAATATGAATTTTTTATTCCAATCACATGAGCTTCCATGTGCATCCTTTTCACTCTCTTCAATGTTTTCAAATGCAATAATATTTTCCCCCTTCATCCTGTCTTGCCACACACTCGCATCTGATCTGATGTGTGGTATAGCATAAAAGCCACCAACTCTGGCGAAAAAAGGATAAAAAATACATGTTGAAAAAACAAATAGAAAATTCCGTATGGTTCATCTTCTCTTTTTTATGCACCCCTTTGGGAATTTTTTCCCCTGAATCTAGAGAAGGCTCATAGACATTCTTATAAACAGCCAATAAACTGACTACGCGAGCATTGATGCACATATTGTCGATATCGCACATAATATATAAGAACCGAAACAACATAAGATTCGATACCTTCTTCCTTTTCCGGTTTTCCCCTTTGACTTGCCGAGAAGAAGAGAAACTATGGAATTGAAGATATATAGATAATATGGTCATTGAGAGGGAGTGTGTATGTGTGTGTGCAACTTTACTTTCTCCTTGTGCTACTCTGCTTCACTGAAAGATTTCGAGTATCATCCTGATCCTGACTCGGTGTGTTTGTGTGTGCGAGAAGGAAGATGACAGGAGAAAGAGGAAGTGCACCCACTCTCCCACACTTTACTTGCCTAATGTACGACTTTTTTACACCATTTTGTATTCCTTTCACGGTCCCTAATCCAAGGTAAATAAAAAACCTGAAAAGAGTGCAGAAGAGGATGTGTGTGTGTGGCTCTGCAGTCGGTGCGTACGTAGTGCATATAGATATCTTCCTCGAGGAGGAACAAGGAGGGATAGAGCGTAGACTCCAAAAGTGTAATATTTTTGTCGAGGGGAAATGTCGGCTGCAGAGATGTGAACTGAAGCGGAGAAGCTAGGAAAAGCCGGTAAGAGTTAGATAAGTTGCAGTTGGAGAGAGAAGAAGAAAAAGTTGAAGAAGAAGAAGGAAGTCAGAATGCCACCTCAAACGAAGGAAAGGAAAGAGTGTTTTATAAGAGAGAGAGAAGGCAATGTGCGTACTGTATAACTTTTAAAGTAGAGAGAAAAGTGTAGAAAACCTCTGAACAGTTTACGATCACACTACTACTTTTTCCCTTCTTCTTTACAAATTTTCCTCACTCTTGAAATCCTCGTTCATGAACTCTCTCTCTCTCAGATAAAATATACAGAGACACACATAACAATGTTTCCTACACACACGATTAGTGGCGGTTTACACCGCTTTCTCTTCTCGAATGGACTCCTTCCAACATACATGCCATACACCTTAACTTCCCGGAATGTGACGCAATCCAAAAGGATTAAACTTTTTTTTTATCGTAACAAGACTTTAACCCATTGTCCGGATGTTCATACTTTTGTGTCTAGTGAGTACAAGTATAACAACTAATGGTACATAAAAAAGTGGTGCGGGTGTGAGGTAAAGGAGTAACTGTCCAAATGGTTCAAGTTTAGAACTTTTCTTCTTCGTTTTCTCTCCTTTACTTCCAGCCGGCTCCCTTCTTTCCAATTTTGTCTTCTCTCGATTTTCGGCTACTAAAAATATTTAGTTTGCACTGCACCTTCTCAATCCTTTTCCACAATTTTGTGCATGCATCTTAGCTTTTTGTTTGCAATTTGACAACGAAAGATGAACACCCACCAATCCACGTGGATTTATATCCATATACCTTCGTGTTTTCATCGACACCCATGACCATCTGCTTGCAACATAATCATGCCTTGCCTTCAGCATTTTTCAGCACACGCTTTGTGTGAATCAGCAAGTCGCGGACGGAAGCTATTTTTGAAGCAGAGGATCAGCATCGCTTTGCAGCGTGGAAATGCAGCCTGTGTTATGGAAACATTTAATCCATCCTTCCCGATGGAAGAAAATTATCTTTTATAAAACCTTTTTCGTTTTGATGTTTGAGTTTTGAAGAAGAAATGTTAAATAAAGCCATACAGTTTTTCACCTAATCATTTTTCTAATTCCAAATCAATACACGTTGAAAAGATGACCACATCAGTAGCACCGATGATGACCCCATCAGTAGTACCGACGGAGTACATGCGGCAGCGTCAATGGATCTCACCCAAAACAGCTTGCTGTGGCATCTCTGTTGAGCAGTGTGCTTATAATTACTCCGTTGCAAATGCAGTACGTTACAAAGAAAAACTTTTAAACGATCTGTCCTGTTAATTTATTTCCCCATTTGATTTTCATTTTTCTCCTGCGCATGCGCATTTGGAATTGCAGGTCATTTCACTGATTCAGCTACTGTTCTTCAGTACGCAGTATGGTAAACTCTACTCGATTTTGGAGTCTTTTAGTACCATTGATTATAGAGTTTGCGACACGATGAAACCTTTCGACGCACCCGATGATTGTACGACAAAATAAACTCCTTCATATAAATAGTACACTTTTGCGATGTGTTGATCTGATTTTGATACAACAAAAAAGGTGGACCAAGAGTGAGCAAAATTGCAGCGGTACTGTTTGCATTATCCTTCGCGGAAATGACATTGTCAGCGGTCCTTTATTTCGGAGTTAACAAGGTTTTCGACACTTGATATTTTTATATTTTGTGGCTCTGTGACTACTTTTTTGCGTAAGCAATACAGCTAATCATCTGAATACGCTACTTTGCAGAAACATGTCGACATGTGCTATGCGTGGATCACTCTCTCTGCTCTTCTTGGTCTTCTCATGCCGTTGCTACAATACAATATCTTCAGCGTGGCAATGTGGTGGTATGAATAGCGATAATTATCTAGTTTGCATCCTTCTACATATTATTATAGTTGGTCGATTAAAACAAAACTTCCACAATTTTATTAGGCGCAATGAGACGAAAACGCTCTTTGGAATACTTCTAATTCTCGTTGGTGTGAAATGCTACGGATTGGTTTTAATTATTCAATTCATCCAGTGGATTAGATCATGTCCATCTATATTGCAATAAAAGGACACTTTAAGCAGGCATATTTGCTTAATTAGTTCTATAATATCTGTAATTTTATTTGGAGTTTACACCCCTTTTGTCGTTGAAATTTTTAAAATAGTGTCTTCTTTGGACAAACGATATGGATGCATTTTAACCCAACCAAAAATATAAATACAAACAGTTTGATTAATTACAAATAATCGTTCCCAGGGCTCATAAAAAGTTTATCAAGAAAACATACAAAAATCTGTGCCATCCACTGCTCATAAAGTTCTTATCTATCTTTGATTTACAAAAGAAATCGCACAACAAAACCTCGAAAGCAGCTCACAATAATAAAATTTACAATGTTGTCCGAAAATGATCAGTCATAATAATTGACATGGAGTGGTTTACTGGATCCTCATTTCTCTGTCTTCTTACATTAGGAACCGTTGTACTTTCTTACTTCTGGGTCACGCTCAACAATGTCGTTCAACCGTAATAAAAATGAAAAAGAAGCTTACTCAATACAATGCCTAAAATACTGTTGTTCGATTTTTTAAATTTTATTTTTGCAACCGTTCTAGTCCCCCAGTGCATCCAGACCCAGACCGTGAATGGGATTCAGAGTTTTGGGAATCTTTCCAACAAAAGGTGGAGGAGCTCTGGAACAAAGGCGAAAAGACAGCAACAAGCCTCATGGCCAACGCCGGTGACATCTTTAACACGATGGATTGGCTCAGTTTGAGAGAGTTATATCCAAATAGACTCATGAAACGGTTCAAATCTGGCATCAGCATAAGCAAATCCTCATTATTTTTTATTTCTTAACAGTCGTGCAGTTAACTCAAAAGCGACAATGATTACAGCCGACAATTTGGAAATCCATCATCCTGGCGACTCATCCCGCCTTCATCTCTTCGTGAACGGATACCGATTCGGGTTGTACGGTGTAGCCTTGAAAGTCACCCAAATGCAAATCCAGCTTCAGTTTGGGGACAAGGACAAGCTCGAATGGAAGTTTCATAATAATGAGCTCAAAATATATGCGAGTGACTCAAGAGGAAGGATAAAGTGGGCAAGTGTCTTGCACAATGATGGAAGCACGCCTGTGAGTCATCTCAAAGTTGAGGAGATTCCGAAGGGCACTCTTGTCATTAAACTTTTTTGATAAAATGCACTTAAATAAAGGTGTTCGAAATTAATCATATTTTGTTCCAAAAACTTAATAGAAACTTTATTCAAGAATTAAAAAAACATGTACAATTTCTTTTGCATTCTTGTGCCTTTTGTTACAAAACGAAATATTAGTGCGATATGCGATCTCGACTCGAGATCCAACTTTTGTCCATCTGCTTTCTGTTTACTGAAGCATCGTCGTCATACAATATGCGTTCCGATCCATTCACGCGTGAAGCATTTCTCATGCATCGAAGAAAATACAAACAGTATCTAATAAGTGAAGGTATAAATGCAAGTGAGGCTCTCTCTTTCTCCATCTCCAGCCACTCAACCAACAAAATGAAACAAGAAAAAGAAAAGCAAGAGAAGGGAAATAAATGTAAGTAAAAGCAAAAAACTTTTCATTTCCTCTTTTCTCCCCATTCCTTTCTTTCTCCGTCTCTTTTGATCTTTTGAGTTACCTTTTCCCTTCTTCTCTCCATGATATTAGATATCAGAGAAAGAAATACTAAGGCATGGGGGGAGCGAGCAACCAAAAAAGTGGAAGTTTCATTTCAATATCGCTCATTTCTCCATTCCCGTTGCTTCTTCCTCACAGTCTGGAAATGGAAGGTAGAAGGCAATAATCAGCGTTCCAATATAATGCTCAGTTAGCAGCGGAATAAAGAAGTCAGAGAAATTGAGACGGAATGAATAGATTCCAGCCTTGTGTATTTTTTTCAGGAGAAAAAAAAGAAAGCATGCCACACGTCATATCACACATGAAGCTTTTTTGCCATTTTTTTCTTTAACAAAATGCATTCGCATCGCAGGGAAGATCCAGACGCTCCAAGAATTCTCGCTTTCTCCCTTCTCTCATCTCACAACTCAAGACGGAAAATATAATAATACCTTTAGAAATAATCATGGAGAATAGGTAGGTAGCCCAGCTCTTTTCTCTAATATAATCTATTGCTTTCACTCATACATACACGCATCTCTTCTTCCATTCCATTCCATACGGGATTCATTTTTTTTCTAGTCAAAAAAGTAGTGTAAACGTATGCATTTCATTTTCCTCAGTTTTTTATTACAAACTTTTTTCTTCTTTCTTATTCTGATTCTTCTTTTCTGCTATCCATATAAATACGTATCTAGTTAGCTTTTCCTTTTACACAAAAAATAAGACTTTTTCTCTTTTTCTGTTAAAAAACCTTGCATTATGCTAACTTAGTTTTTTTTCTTTTTCCAGAAAGAAAAAGATGAAATGGAAAAGGCTTATTTTCAAGAGTTCTCCACTTGTTTCCTCAATTTTTCTCGGCTGGAGTAAACATGTTGGCTAAGAAAGGATGAGAAGATGTTGTGAAAAATATTCGTCTCGCTAAACATTCTCTCTCAAAAGGGTTTCTCCTTCCTTTTTCTTCAGAAGAAAAAAACTGTTTTTTTTCATAAAGCTTACTCATGCTCACAGTCATTGTTCACGATGCATAAATACACACATACACGTGCACAAATAAGAGGGGTACAGGGTTGTCCTTTTTTGCACATCTCATTTCATATGAATATGATCCTCAAACAATAAAGATCCCACGTGGCTTAGGATTTATGGAAATACGCATACGTTGCAAGTCTCTCTCACACACAACCCTAAAATTCAAGAAATATCTTACGCATTCATATAAACTTTGACTTGTCTACGTAAGCATCTAGAAATTATAGTTTATATATAGTCCAGCATATATCAAATAGAAACATGTGTGTGCACACGAGGCGAGTTCACTCTCATTCTCATCTGGACCATTTTAAATATTTAAATGAAAATACCTACCAAAAATAAACTAGAAAGAATACTTGTTCAGTTGTGCTTCCGTCGGAAAATGATCTTTTGAAGGTATGGCGTTGGCGTGTGTGTGGTTTTTGTGGTTTTCTTTTGCAAAAAAAACTCACAACGGCAGGATAAGGTTTTCATATATCACGTCGCATCGCATACATAATTCCTCTTCCTTTTGCTTGCATATTGCATATTACATCTGATCTGATCACCGGGAGAAGCAATGAAGTCAAGAATGCTCAGTGAGAAGCATAAAAATGCAAAAATCATGCGTTTTTTTCAGAGAATTTTTATCTCTCTTTCCACTTTTCTACACAACTGCCTCAGTCAGTCGTACTATTCGTATCTGCAGGTCGAGGACTCGGGACTTTAACTCGTTCAATTTATTTTACTTTGTGGTCGGCTCTCGGTACGCCGGCAGCAGCAGCACAAAGCACAACGCTTGTGGTTATTTTAAAGACAAGAAAAAAACCCGCAGGAAAAAAAACGTTTCGCGACTCTCGAGTAATGTTCAAGTACATATTCATGATGATTCCTCTACACGCATCCCCACAATCCCAATTTAGAATCTTTTTTAAATATCTGTCACGTTTCCGACTCCATTAGCATATTCTGAAAAAAGGTCGCTTTATATTCAAAAGGCGGCCGAAACTGCGGCAGCAAGAAATGGAGGAACTTTATATTTTTCTACCTCGAAATTATTCATTGCTCATACTCGCACAAGAGTGTGATGAGATATATGCGAGGAGAAAGAGTGGAATTAAATTTTCTGTTTACTTTACTTTTCAAGTCAAACCATTCTTTATTTTCTTCATTAAATTATTCAATATTATTATGATCACTTTACGTATTCCAGGATGGTATTATTTTCATGGCTTTCCACTTTCTGGGAAAATAGTAGTGCAAAAGCCGCTCTAAGTTTTTTAGAGTTACATTGAAAATATATTATTTTATGAGTCCATCCAGAATAACTTTTAGTCATACTTATATAAATATTGGATTGGATAATAATTATAGACATGAACTAATAATTATGTGCCTTCTGTCGTTTTTCTGCTCATCTGTTCGGTTATTTAGCGGAGAATGATGACAACTTGATAATAAGGTTGCACCAAATGGCAATGTGTGGTGGGTGTGTAACATATATAAAATGCTCTGTGTTTACAATCGTATGTGCCACACAGACAGAGCCCAGAGCAAGCTGTTGTATCCTCCTCAACAAATCAGCCGACTCTCAAAAAGTGGAACTGGAGCAGAGAAACATGTTCTCTATTTTTTCTCCGCACGCATACAATCCTCGTTCCGTTCCGAGTTATGATTTATCCACCCACCCATACAACAATATCAGATAATATGTTATTACTTATTTTTATTACGATAAATGTACGCGGAACGCATTGTTGTTTTGTGAGTCAGCCATGAGTTCTGGCGACTTTCTGGAGACACACATCTTCCTCTCGAGCGACGAGGGAGATGAGGACCGCTATAGTGAAATGCAAAGAATATGTTTGGAGAAACTTGGTCGTTTTAATATAAAAAGCGCATTGTACCCTTTTTGCATGATACGATAAAAATATACAATGCTCATGAGGACCATTTTCATAAATATCCTCCGTCTCCAATTCATCTCGACTCGGTTCTTCCTTTCTTCTTCTTTTCAAGTCCAGCGGGACTAGGAAATTCGAGAGATTTTTATTTTCCTCTTCTGAAAATAAAGTAGAGAGAGAAAAAAGAATCTTTGCTTTCAGCTAGACAACGAGGTTGCTTCCCTATCACACAATTTTCTTCCCTTTGTGCTCCACTTTAGTGACACACACGACAAGGCACAAGGCAGAGAGGACAGGACAAGAAGGAGACCATAACCAAAGGGAGACCACCATCTCGTCCCGACGTCAACCACAAAAGACATTTCTGAATGGAGGATATTATGTTTACTGTACGTATTGAAGGAAGGAATTAGAGGAAATTGAAAATTACTCAAGCGAGTTGGAGGAAAAGAGTCCCTTCGAAAAAAAGTGTAGGGATGTGTGCTAATGTGGTATAACTCACATGTTTAAAACGTTAAGGTGAACATATTATGCTCCCTTTTGCTTACACAATTTGTTTGATTGTACCAAAAGAGAGAAAAAATCTTCTGTGAGTAATGCTGATGTGGGTTATTCAAGAGAAAAATTCAAAGTCAAATAGAAAATGAGGATATGCATTTTATTTTAAAAGAAATCCGCTCAAAAGGAGGGAAGATGTAAAGTGAGACGAAGGTAAAATCTTCACCATTTGAATGAGTATATTGAAGCATATTTTTCAAGCAGTTAGGTGCACCACATGACATGTCGCGTATAACGCTAGAATTTTAACGCTTCACCAATTTCAACACCACAAGAAACCCACAACTTGTGGAATATGTGGAAGTCCATTTCAGATAGGTCATTGTGGCGTATATAGTATTTAACCTACTGATGCAGCAAAAAAAAATTTCTTCTTCGAGGGAACAAACAACAACCTTCAGTTTAGTAGTCAGGCAGCTGCAAGATCACACATATTCTCATTTTCTCTGTAGCGAAAAGGAAAAGGGCATTTGAAGGGTGACCTCCTGTGAATCTAATTCAGGGATTTCTGAGCAAAGTCCCTAGTCCCCTTCTCCTTGTCGTTTCGGCTAGTTTTTGGAAACGTGAGCATGCATTTGTTGATTTAGAAAAGGAAGACATACACACATACTATCTTGAGCTTTACTCACATCACAACCTTTGGAACTCGTCCAGAGGCTCTAAAAAGTCGGTGTCTAGCTTCCTTGCTTCTTAAGATGTTTTCTTGAAGAAAAGGGGAACACGGAAGTTCAAAGGCCCTTGAAGAGAGAGAGAGAGAGATTGTATAAAATGTATACCTCGGCTCTCTCTCTAGCTTGCTCAATCTCCCTCAAGCCTCTCAGCAAGACACTCTGTATTTAACACGACAAAGTGTGAGAGAGCAAGACATGATCACCATGATTTTCATGAAAGTCATCAGGACAACGAGCATGAATGCTGATGAGGAGGAGGAAGAGAGCAGTGAGCACAGGGCACACACTACATACAACCAAGTTTCCAAAACTCTTGTGCTACTAATGTACATTACGAAGAAGAAGACAAGCTAACAAGTAACATGCTACAAATCTCCAGAGGAAATCTTCATCAGCATCAACCTTTTCTTGTACTGCTGCGAGAAAATAATCTGACTGAAAATGATGCTTGGATGAGGGTATATCTCTGTATATGCATGTACATAAATGTGTACTACATTGGCTATATCTTCTGGTGTGATATGAGAGCAGAGCGCAGAAAATTATATGATTCCTGAAGGCATTCGCTGGAATTTTGTGATGCTCTGTTATTACCGTGTATACCAATGGGATTGACGGAGTTTTTGTGTAGAGAATAGAAGAGTAGAGCACATTTTCGAGATGGAAGTTCCACCTGAGCGTGAAGTCAAACATGGAAAATGTGTGTGTAATTCCAATCCCTTAATGCTTCCAGGCTCCTCATGCTTTTTTTTACTCAGAGGCTCATTCTCACAGTTTGTACCGGAGAGAAGCGAGAATTTTAATTTTAAGGGATGCCATGACCTAACTTAAGATGGCGTATTACAGTAAAATAATCTTGTATAAATATGAACTTTTAGAGATGATGAAAATGATAAAAATTCAAATGTTCACGGAGCACCAAAACGTTTGAAAAGATGTGTATTTCCACAGGTTCCAGTGCATCAATATCACATTTCGTTTATAAGAAAAATTCCTTGGAAAGATCATCTCCCTCTACCCTAATCTTTTCTGCCTACCTTCTTTGTAAAGGAAACTTTTTTCTCTCTCGTTCGACAAACATTTTCATCCTCTCTCAGACAACTTTGTTATTTGCCTTTCCAAACCAAACCACTTGAGAAACAATAAGTTTCCAGAGAAGGGAAATAAGGTTTTGGGTTGTAACGTAAACTCGTATATAAATTCCCATTTACACGTTGGAGGTGGAGTCGTTGACGGCTTCTTGTTCAAGTGTGGTAGTAAGGACCTTGTAAAACAAGAAGGCACACAATTGGATTTTAAAACTGAATCATGCGTACGTGTTACACAACTCGTTGAGTTGGTCGGAAAGTGGATTTTTTTGCATAGTAAATAAAAAAAAGTTGAGTTGAAGCAAATATACTTACACACAAATACACACACCCTTGACTGGATGAAGTGACAAGTGAGCTTTGAACTTTTGGGATGAAGAATAAATATATCAAACTTTTAATAGCGTTGTAAAACCCAAGTGGAGATAAAGCAAACTTGGACTTGGGCTGTCAATCCATTTTCGTTCTAAGTTCACAAAAAAACTAGTCGAAGAGAGTTGGCAGAGGATAAGGGAATCTGGTCGATTTTTTCTGATTGTTCGAAGAGAACGAGAGTGCAAAAAGTTTTAAATTGAAATGTCGAAAAGTGTTAGATCACAAAGCAAGCTGTGGCTTTGACTGTCAACAATGGTTTGAAGATGGAAAATTCGACAATTTTTATGCAATTTTATTTTCAGGTTGTGTTGAGACTGCAAAATCTTAAATTGCCCATGCAATCGGGAATTTTCTGTCATGATGCCTCAACATGTCGTAGGAAACCTGTGCATATGTTATACCCACTCGATTTTTACAACGATTTCAGATACGCGTCAAAGTGTAGCATTTTAACAGAATGAGCGTTCGAGTTTTAATGATATTTTTCTTTCGTACAAATTTGTTGTGTCAGCGTCAAGGAGCATGAGAACACGAGTACAAACAAGTGCAAGTGGAGTTATGATTATGTTTCACAGCCAAACATCTCAAAACAAACAAGTCTGATAAGGCTTCTCAATAAAGCACATAGTTCACCACCTCAGCCGAAACTCAAAATGTTTTTTTTTGCTTTGCTCCAGCGAAACATATCACATTTCATTTTTTGTTTTTAAAAACATGTTCACTCTCCGACTTTGAGACCTGGGAGAGCCCCTCAACAAATCAAATCGGCAATCGGCACAACCCTCGCCCTCTCCTCCTTCTCTCTCTTTCAACTCAGCGAACACACAACACGGACGACGAGACAGATGCGAAAAACGTGTGAAACCAATAAAGAATTATACCTTTTTCACCATGAAAAGCAGTGAGCCACTTTTGATCTCACTAATTCCCTGGAAAAAGTTGTCTAAACTTCGGTCCGGGGAATATGTGTATAGAATGTGCGGGAGGGTATTTTCTCTCACACATCGTATCTCACTTGTCTATCTCCAACCTCGCCAACCGTATAATCGTTCACATCATATACGACTTTTTTCCGCCAAGAAATAAATAAAAAGGTGAACATTTTCTCTCTCTCTCCATTTTTTGTTTTATGAGCCTCCACGGGCTGTGCACTTTATTACGCTGTAAACGATGAGAGATGTGGAGTGTGCGAGAGTGAGAAAAAACGGAAGAAGAAAAAATCTTTAAAACCGATATTATCGAATGGAGGAGGGTGTATCGATATCAATATCTGCGGGATGCTGACTTGTCCATATTACGAAGAAGAAAAACCCGTAACGATCCACTCCACTTTATATACCTTTTTTGCCATGTCACATGCAGCCTTTTGCAAGCAAGCAGAAAATCATATCATCAAGATACAACCTAAAAACTTATATGTACTTCTTCTCTCGCGTGAAGAAAAAAGCATACATATAAAAGTCACAAGATACAAAAAGGGAGAAAAAATCTCGACTTTTCATAAATATCAAAAAGTGTGATACTTACCGTTTTTTTGCTTTCTCCCCTCGTCAAAAATTTTTTTTCTTCAATCTTCCCTTCCGTACGTATATATGTGGGTGTAGTCAATAAGTTCACACCAAGTTCAATACACACTTCTTATACTAAAACTGTGTAGACCTCTTTTTATCAGCACATGTAGTACACGCGTATACCTACATAACCTTCATTGGAAAAAAAATAATATTATGATGACAGATGATCACATCTCAATTTTTGACTTTTACAACCAATTTTCCTCTCCTTTTCTTCTCCCCTCTTTAAAGACGTAAAAGTAGGAAAAGGTTGGCAATGTCAGAAAATGTTCACTCTGTCGATATATTTATTTATATATCTTTTTTGTTTCTATCAAACTTGAACTTTTCGTTATTACTTGCAAGTTTTCTCCTTTTATTATTAGGGCTCACACAGCCCACGTTTCAACGTTTCTCTGCTCTCCCTCTTCTTTTGCGCGCAATAACTATTTTTGTTCTTAAGTTGTTTTCCCTGTTCTTTTCACAAAGGAGAAAAGTCTCTTTGTTTGAAAATTGTTTTTCCCCTTTTTAACTTTTATTTCTCTAGACTCGGAATGACGAGAAAAAATTGTTAGTTTTGGTGGGAGAATTGGCTGTCAGGAGGAAGACGAGTACAAATTGTAGATTTGAAACGTGACTCGTGCAAATAATGACAATGTTTTTGAAATAAGTTTTTTTGCTTGGGTTCTCTTTCTCTCTCTCTACTTATCTTGTTTCCTTTTGTTTGATAATATTTTTTGAATAGAATGAAAATATTGTTGTTTCATGTGTTTCTTCAGAAGAGAAAAGTGTTTTTCATGCTTAGTCAGGAGTTTACTGTTGAAATTGTCTTCTCTTTTCTGTCACGTTCAATTAGCTGCCTTATAAATCAATGGGAATGATTGAGTCACCAAATTTTTTGTGACAGGTTTACACTCTTCTTTACTCAACTCACACAGTTGCGTGTGTGCTGGCTGGAAAAACTTTTATAAAATGTACTTCTTTCATTTAGGTAGTATGTTTGAGTACACTGTGCGTATATCTCTCTGCAAATTTGCCCAAGTTCAAAAGCTCATTTACTTTTCACTCTGTTATCCAATCCACTTGCTTCCTTCTCCCTGTTTGCTTATTAATGTGAAGTGAGTGCTTACATGTGTGTCTCCACTTCTTCACTCTGACATGCCCAACTCTCGTGACAACTACTCTCAAGGAAGCGACGACTCTGTGGAAGGGAAGGACTCTTCCAAAAAATATGTGCGAAACACACGGAAATTTTATTCACAGCACGAATCCCAACTTCAACTTCTCTTCACTTATTTTCTCTCTCCTCTCAGTACACAGGGTAAAAAATGTTGCACAAAGTATTCAAAGGGGGATGTGTGGAAGTAGAAGAAGAAGCTTCTACTCTGAAGAGTGGAGTGAGGACACGGAGGGCACTCCAATTGTTATTATTTTTCCACACAGGAATCCCGAGGAATGTCTATTAAGTAAGTAAGAAGGTGCATGTGAATTCCCCTAAGAAAGATGGAGAGAGTTTGTCAAAATGTCACACTGGAAAGAGGACCAGCGAGCCAAGAAGACTACATACGTTTTTTACTCAACTCTACCACAAAATGATCTGCACGCGCACGTTAAATTATTACTGTTCTCTGTCCACGAAAAGAAGTTACCTCTTTTCCAGTTATTCTTTTTTCTGGATGATTTCTCCCAACTTGGAATTTTTTAATGCTTTTTCCCAGCGAGAAACTGTTTCAGAATGATGTGGATGTCGTCATATATATGAGTGATATTTTAAATTTGATAAATCACACTTTTTATGTCCATATTTTTTAAGCGTCACTTATTTTGCATGAGTTTCACCAAACTCGCTTGTGTCTTTTTGGGGATATTTTTCTTGTGTAAAATTAAGTTGATTTTTCGCCACAGGAAGAAACAAAGTTCTTATTCGTTTAGAACACGAGCAGTTAGCTTCCTCCTTGAGTTTGAGGATGGATAATAGACGTTGTCACTCCAACTTTTTAAAAACCGAGATGTGGTTCGGAGAAAAAAATTTTGGTGACTGAGCTTCCGCTAGGCTTCTTTAGTGAAAATAGCTATAGCGCACACACGTTCCTCTCATCTCACAGCATCCTCACATCCATTTGCCGCTTGGATTGCTTCAGATGTTCCATAACACTTGATCTGGTTATGAATGAAAAGTGGAATCTTATGCTTGCTCACACGCTTCACGAAACCCGAAGGAAGAGGATGATGATTATGATAAATCTATAAAGATGATGATGGTTTTTCCTCTAACTTTCAACTTTTTTTTTGCAAAAAAAGAAGAAGAAATCTCACATGAAACTGTCAAAAGAATACTCTCTTTTTATCTCGTTTCTTCACACTTGGAAATATTGCTTGTTAAGCAGAGAAGAGGAGATCACAAGCTGCTCTTGCTCCTGCTGGAGGCGATGAGAAACATGGGCGAAGTAAATCTGACGGCGGATGAGAGACGAGAAGTTTTCAACTAAATGTGTTTTCCCTTTCGTGTGCAACTGTCAAACGTTGTTTTTATTCCGCTTATTTCCTCTTCCCCTTTTTTACTCCTGTCACAATCACCCTGCGTAGAAGATGCGTACTTGTATTTAAAAAGAGGAAGTTAGCGAAAAAAATAAGAGCAACTGGAAAGGAGTGAGAGAGAGTGTGTTTGTCGTTACACGTAGTAGCTTATATATAGTTTCTCCCTTCTCTCTTTCTGATGCTGATGTCTTTTCTCTCTCCTTTTTGCTCCCTTGTCTTGTCTCTGTCTGTTCTCGACTTTGAAACAGTCACGGCCACTTGCTCTCTTGTCAAAACTTGGCGAAAACCGGAGAGAAAATCTCAGACTCTTTTTCTGAATCGGAAAGTTTCTTTTTTTAAAAAAGAAGAGTAAGAAAATGAAGGTGCAGTTAGTATATCAGAGCAGAGGTATATAAGATCAGAGACAGAGCACAAAAAAATGCACCCAAAAAAGTTGCAACTGACTTCTTTCTGATAAGATAAAGAAAAAAGTTTGTAGTTTGCTCTTTTTTATTTTTTGTTTGGTGCACGTGGTGGATTTCTTCTCGATGATATGGCTCCTCTCAACTTTGTCTGCCTTTTCGGTAAGTGGCTAGTTGCAGTTGTTGTTCAAGCTAATAATATTTATTGGTCTTGCTCCTCTCTTCTTCCTTTACTCCTTTCATTCATTCCACAACTCGGAAAGCTTGTAAACTGTGCTGCTCACTTTTTCTTGTTGACCTTTCATCTTTCATAATGTGCCACACTGAATACGATTAGAGCTGCTCTCGAGTATAAAAAGTTGGGAACGTTTATATATTATGATTATTACGTTATAAAAACCAAGTTTTTAGACGATGTATATTCCGCTGCTCTGCAGAGATCAATAATTCCCTACTGTCTGCAAGCAATGGAAAAGTAAATGCCGGTTTTTTTTTGTTAGAAAAACTTTTTTATACTGTCTCTCCAACAATATTACTTTCACTCTAGAATATGCAAAGTAGACTCTCTCTTAATGAGAGGAAAGTACGCATAATTCTGGTTAAAAAACTGACAACGACTTGAGTGGATTCACGGCTCATTAGCAAATCGTCTTCTGTCTTCTCGTTGGAAACACCGGAATATATATTTAAAAAACTCGGTCGCTTCTCCTCCTTTCTAATTTTTGTTTGAAGTTTTAATGATGAGAAATCCTCCTTGTGTTCCTTATCCTCGAAACTCAAATTGACAAAAAGTGTTGTGATCTCGTAGACACGGAGGAATCAAATAAAACCGAGTTTATTGTGTGCGTTTTTTTCCTTCGATTATTTGCTACATTCATTGAATGTTATTTTCACTGCACTCTCCTAAAACCCCTCCTGCCTCTCTTGCACTTTTCAATATATAAACTTTTATTGTACTTTTCCAGAGACTAGCCAAATATCCCTCAGTGAGTCCGGAAGTTGCAGTTTCCTCTTTCTTGCTTGCACACAATATAATCCACCTAGAGTCTCCAGCCAAAAAAACTCTCTCTCGATCTGCTCTTTCCCTTGACTCTTTCTTCCGAATTCTCACTGGATTCCAGGATTCCTTCTTACATTTATTTAATTTCTTTTTTCCTCTTTCTTGGAGAATCAGTTCAGTTCAGCAAAACACACAATGTTGAATGTGTGCTATGCGTAGATTTGTTTGTGTGTAGACTAATAAAGAATACACGCACACGAGAGAAAAAAATTTCCTTCGTTTTCTCGGCCACACTCAAGGCCGTCGTCTTCTTCTCGTATTTTCGTTCACAAAATTATTGACGAGGACGAAGGGCACATGTACAATGTTACAAAGAACAGAGAACAATATTCGGTTCGATCCGTTTTTCTTCTACTTCTTGCTTCTTATTTTTTTGCTGCCTTTCCTACTGTTTCAATAAGACATTTTCTCTCTTTTTCTCTTATTTCCTTTTATGTTCAATATATCCCCCTTCCTTTTTTGCTCAAGACTTGTGAGTGCGTCCAACACTGCACCCACTTGTATTGTGTATCAATCGGAAAAAAGGAAGATTTATGGTAGGGAACATTGGAAACAAGATTTTCTTCCTATACGTCACTTCAAATGTTTCATGTTCGTTAGAGAAAAAAGGAGAGAGTGAGTCGTGTGCTGTGTGACACGAGCTTCATAAAAACGTGGAATGGCTGTGATCCGGTCCGCTCTGTAGCGCAACTCGAGAAAGACTGGCAGGAGAACTGGAAATCGTGGCTATGAAAACTCTCTAGCAGCAGACATCTAGCCCCCTTTATGCTTTGCTTTACACCATCTCTCTCTCTCCCTTCTTATGCTGGACGGGAAAGGAGTGAGTTGAAAAGCATTATTCTCTGCTGGAAGAAGGAATGTTTTAGGGAATATGTGAATGTGGAGGAAGGGAAGCACAGCCAAAAAACCTCTCTCCGCTCCGACACAATGAGTTCTCTGTATGCATGAAAATGAAACCTTTTTTGCTCTCGGTGTGTGCTTCTGTAGTATTTCCTCCTTTCGCAGAGAAGATGCAATGCAATATTTCGTGAGCATATGAGAGGAGCATAGGTTGGATTTTGGATATATGTGTGAACTCTGTATGTGCCTTTGCCGTTGCTGGTGGAGCTGAAGTTCTGACCCTTCCGACCAAATGAAAGATTCAAGCGCTACTGCCGATCTGGTGAGTCTGTGCCGACTGGAAAAAGGAAAAGAACTGGAAAGGAGAGGGAGAGAGATCAACTATGCCGTTGCACTGATACTGTCATTCTCGGCATAATACGCACCTCTACATGTTGGATATTTCCATATAAGTTGATAGATATTGTTAAGTATTCAGTGATGTTGTAAAAAAAATGTACGTATATATACACATCTTTGGTTACTTTATTGTTAGGTAAAACCTGCAATTCCTTGGTGGAACCTCTTCTTCTCAACATTGTGTCTCAGCGTCAGTCTGGTTTTAAATGTACATGGAAATGGAATATAAGTTAATATATTTGCACATGTACTGATACGCCATTAACATTTTTCTTAACTTGCGTTGGTAATTATATTAACCACAGGTTGATTGTTGCGAAATGACATTATATTCATAATTTAAAGATCGCTTCAGTTTGCTGTTTAGATTTCGAATAATTTTTGGCCGGCATTAATTTGCAATTTGTGAATAGTGCGCGGACTTTGGGAACCGTGAGGTGAGACGTATGTGCATTCACATACATGAATGGCAATGATCAATCTCCTTCTTTTAGAGTTCAGGCGTAGCCACTCCAATCATTCAAGCATTCATCAAAATGGATTTGATTTTGAGAATGTGTGCAAAATGTTCTGTAAGGACTCTGCGTTTATTACCCTCTGACTCATCCCTTTCTGACAAAGGAGTAGAGATAATAGAATTGAGCTTACGCAAACCACCACCAAGGAACCAAACCAGGCTCACCTCAATCGAAGACGTAATCGTCGTACCTTAACGCCGTATAAAATATTTATAAAACGTCCAACTGACTTTTTCTGAAACCAGGTATAACTTTGACGTTTGGTTTCTTCTAAAATTGGCATAACTTGGGGACAATTAATAATTACGCTGCGTCAGAGCACGGTGGATTGTTGTACCGTAACGATTTATTACAAATCCGTTTGAATTCTAAATAGGCTGCTGTAGTGTGACTGTAGAAGACTACCTTGTGAAGCACATACGGTACCCTTCTCCACAAAAAATCTTCCCCTCTTATTATTCTTCATCCCGTCTCCATTCCATTCATTCTGCTTCCCCCTTTCCATTCCGGAAAGAGTGAAATTTTTGAATACTTGTGGCCATTGTATCTTCTATCATCCCCACTACACTTGCCATTCTACATGACTCGTTGTTCTCCTCTGCTTTTCTCATCTTTTCCAGGTTCCAAACTGCCGTACTTAATTCAACCCTTCTTCTCTCTCCCTTTTGATCTTATGGGCCTTGCGTGGTGGTCCCCCTTTGCTATAAAGAGAAACGGTGATAACCGTATTCATATAATAAATATATGAAAGTTGCGTGCGCTCCAGTGATGATTTGATGGTGACGCGAGGCGAGGGGATACTTTTTGCTGTTGCTGTTTGATGCTTATGAGTAAAGATGATGATTGGGACCTGGTCTGGTGATAAAAATTATTGACATTGAATCCATGCTCGGATGCAAATTGAAGTTACAGCTGTCTCATTACATCTCAAGTAAGGAGGCGAGTTTTAATGGAGTGGAGGGGACCCAACCACTCTTTTCATAATCAAATGAACGTGATCGAGAGCTGGAGTGAGAGCGAGAAGATGAGGAAAAGATGTATGCAAATAAGCAAAATATCAGATTAAGTGATGGTAAGGAACTTGTTCCCGTTTTGCCATGTCAAAAATATTTTTTATTATTATTATGCTGATGTGAATCCTGGAGAAAAAGATGTTGAGTTCACGGTTGAAATGGTATGTTGAGTTGATGTTGTTGACTTAATTCGTGTGGTTCATCGATCTTCAACAAATCGAAAGTAATCAGTCTTGTCTCATGGGGCTCAACTCATTTCTTTCGGGGAAAATTCATGAGATTTTAATATCGTCACGTTTCAAACCTTAGAAATAAACTGAACATAAAAGTTACAATTTAAATTGTAAACTTAAAGTCGCAGTACGATTGTTGGACACGTATTCAAGAGCTCCATTAAAATGTAAAGCAGGTCAGGATGTCAACAACGACTGAACACAACCATTTTCATAATGTAGCGACAAATATCTAACACTCTCGTCGTCTCGTCTCTTTTTACGAGTCGTGTCGTGTCGCTCATTTCGTTATACCCTGTATGAGTTTATATACCCTTGCATTCTCAACAAGAGAATGATGATGATGATGATTCCAGTCCACAAAAATGCACTTGACATCACTGACTTGACACGAATTCCACAATTCCAGGCAAGTATCTCGTATTAAAAGCTAATGTGCGGCCATGAACAAAAAAAAGTATTTCATATATAACTTATATGAGTTGTAGAGAGTTCTTTTCAAGTCCAGAGGCCAGTCCAGTCACCATAGTCCAGAGAGAGAAAAAGTAATGGATTTTCCTCCGTAGTAAAACACAATCATAAAAGGGACGACATGCAGAGTGAGAAAAGTGCTTGTATTGTGTAAGTACATGGATATAATTCCACCCATAACATTATTATTCCCTCTCTCCTCTCTCTCTCCAGTCAAAGTAGTTCATTAAAGAGGGTTTAATCGCAAGTAATGACATGTCTTGATTATGCATGCATAACAAAAACTTAGATGATGCATTCCGATGGAAAAAAAGTATTTCTTTCTGAAAGGCGACGACATGGGAAATCTAAAGTATTTTTCTTGTGTTGTATCACACCGAATCACTAGTAAAGAACATATCATGGACAAAAATAAATTGCTTTTTCCTCCGTCCTTCATTATTATGAATCGACATGGAAAAGAATTCTATTGACAAGTTGGTAATAATAAAGTAATCGGTTTGGTAAATCACTTGAGTGCGTCCAGGTCCACTCCACCATTTCGTTGCGGTCTAACCGAGAGAGATAGAGAGGCACTATATTAAAAAAGATAACAAGTTCACGACGACGAGTTGTTTATGTGACCAGTGAGAGTGGAGTGGAAAGAGCATAAAAAATATTTTATATATAAAAATACGTGCGTACGCAATTCTCTCTCGCCGTCTTCATAAGGTAAAATCCCGAGCACGAACCTTGGAGGAATCGGGAAATATCCCAGGGGATGGATGATCAACGTCATGATCATAATAAATATATGTGGTGCGGGTGTGTGTGTGTGTGAAGTTAACAAGCATATAGTGTGCTCTCTCTCTTGATGTGATGAATCCAAAGTGGAGATTTCTTTTTGATTTTTTTCAGTGCGTATGGAAAAATTAAGCTCTCCTCACGTTTTTTTTCCAAAAAAAAAGAGTCTCGGAAAATAGCAATATGGTTCGTTCATGTGCCGCATCAAGTATTAAGTTGACGTGATCTTAAGCCCTTTTATTTTGCTTTCCTCCATCCTCACTCACTCAGCTCAGTTCATAATGTGGAGCAAACAGGGTTTCATGTGTGGCTACATTATTAGATTGGAACATTTCCAGACAGATATCGAGTGAGGCACTAGCCTGGCCAGAATGAGCACTGTGCCTTTGTGGGAAGGAAAAAGAAGATGAGACGAGGGAAGGAATCAGTGCGAGCCACTTATCCGTATCCATATTCATCGATTTCCACAAATTCGATATTGCCCTTTTCTCCAGCTTAAATGACAGCAAAATGCAAATGCAATCCTCATTTGCAGCGAAGTACATGAACCAAAAAGCACACACGAAGCAAAGGAATCGTGAAGCGATTCGTAATCTTGCCGATGTGATGAGAAACGTGCTTGCATGATGTCTGCTTCGATATATGGGAAACTGTGATCCTAAATCATAGGTAAACCTGGAGTGGAAGGTATGTTCCATATATGCACTTCATGCCATGCATGATGATCATCATGATGAGCTTCGGGTATGAATGCAAGCTGAGCTTGAGCATCGATGTCGACAGTCAGGAGAGGAAAAGAGGAGATTGATAGATGAAGTGGAGACGACCTCGACTAGTGGTGTTCTGTTCTGATTCTGATGCGTTATTGCTTGTGCTGGTTATGAATAAATGCAGTTTATTGGAAATGTCGGGAGTGAAATGGAACTATGGTGCTGGTCTTTCTGTCATTTCTTCTGTTTCGTTCCAAAATCGACCGATTTTTTGGGAAGAAAAGAAACTAAGTGAATTCAATGGCTGCACATGAAACACTGCAGTAAAAATATCCACTGGCAAGAAAAGAGTTTTTGACGTCCCTCATACTCCTCCTCATCCCATATTATTTTACGAGTTTAAGCCAGGATCTCTGTGTGGTGAAATGCAATCATGATACGAGTCCACGGATCGCCGAGCTTTTACATACGGCTAATCATGATCAAAAAGAAAAAAAACTGTGTTTGGTTTCCGCAGCTTATTCAGTTACAAGTGTAAAATGCATGAGATGTGATCAAGCTGGAATGGAGCGAGTGACAGAGAGATGCAGAAATGACCCTTTGGCACTGTGACTCGCATAAAAAGACTTTCATTTCAGACGAGACGCTTTGTACTCTTGGTCACTGGACACGCAATGCAAATCCCGAATAGTATAAAATGGTAACTTGCATTTCGTGTGCAGTCCAACCTCCTCTCATCATCTCATCACCATTATCCACATTAAACGACAGATTTTCTTCCTATCTCACTCAATCTCATGGAGGAGTGGACATTGGACATTCTTTTATATCGCAAGTTCGTGCTTCTTTCCCATCCTCTCATCCAAACTCAAATTTGCTTATGCATCCAAAGAGGATTGTTGAATTCAATTATCTCTCTCTCTTTATATCGGCGTGCTTCTTTCTGTCAGAGTTTTTCTTCTTTTCTCTCTCCGAAGATCGAATGGTACTGGTCACTCTTCACTAACATATCTGCACTTGCGAGTTGTTCCTTCAATCATCCTGTCCTCAGAGAGATTTCATCTCATTCATTCAATTCTTGCGTGCCCTTCAGCTCTTCATGCATCACTTTCCACCTCTCCTCTTTTTTTTTGCTGTGTTTCTTCAGGAGAGGTTTGGTTGGCTTCCCCCAGTTTTCTCCCCCAGTCATTGCAGCGAGATGCAAGATGCAATAATGTGCGTAGTTAAATCAAGTGTGCTTTTATTTTTCTCCCTTCTTTTCTGGCACACACGGACATACGACACAAGGGAATCTCACGGGTTCTTCTGACTCATGCACACTTCCATTAACCATATTGGAGCTCCGCTATATTGCTATGTTTGGACACAAAATGTCAGCATATGCTGCCGGCTATTATCCAAAAAAAATGTCCGAAAATAAGGCTTTACCTGTAGCTTGGACAAGACCAGGAATAATATTGTTGCATGTTTCTATTTGTCTTTTTTCTGAAGCTGCTCCCTTGTTCTGGGAGACGAAATGTAATGAAAAAAGGAGGAAACGTAAAATCCAATGATACATTTTACCTGGACACACTAAGCCAATCTTATTATATGTGTCCTGTTGTACTAAATAGTAGATTTCCCTCTACTTTTCCTTAGCTGCTTGTTAACTCCGACCATTCTTAAAAATTGTACGGAGCTCCTCTCTCTATATCGTTAGGTTTGGTGGTGGTATCGACCCTAAGGGTGATTTATTATTGTGCTTGTAAAGCTCGAGGCAAGGTAATGTTTGCCTTTTGCTCTCTCCGTCAAATTTATATGTATTGGAGAGCCTATTAGTTCCAGTCGTTACCCAGGTGGGTCATTTTTTCAATTATTATGAATTAGAATGACAGATAATTTGGGAGATGCGGAGGAGAGGGGAGCTTAAGACAACACGCGATCCAGGGAACTCTCCACCTTACTTTGCACTGCAGAGGTTTCACAGGGAAAGGGAAAGAATACGAGCACAAGATAAAAAATAATTCGTGTATATGAACATATTTGATATATACTTCAGTGAAAATGTCTAAGGGCCACATTATTCGTCTTGTCACTTGTGGACAGGTATAAGGGCCCTTGATAACCATTTGTTGATATTTATTGTGGAAATCCCTTTTCGATCGTTTTTCTTGCAAGTCTCTCGAGTCTATTTTCGCCACGAAGAAATAATCTTTAGCGTATCCCTTCGCGTCACGGAGCATTTTCTTTGCTGGTAAAAACGTGCATCAATGTTCTGATGTTCTCTGATCAGTGTTGGTTTTGGTTTCATGCTCTCCCCGATCGACTTGAATCTTTGAGAAGGCATACAAGCAAATTTGCGCAAAACCCAGGAAAATCACTGTGACTTTGCTGATGGCACGATGCGATGTTTCATGTTAGAAACACGAAGCTTGATCGAAACATTATTACTATTATTGCATACCGTTATTATAAGTCAGGCTTCGTGTCCATGTTTTATTTAAGGAAAGGCTTATGTACACATTTCGTCTGTAATCACTTCTAAACAACGAAATTGTCGACTGTCAAACAACCCCCAAAAATGAGCATCCATCTGCATCCGTGCGTGTCCGGAAAATGAGTAGAAGGGAAAAGGGAAGGAAGGAAGATGCAAAAAATGGGAACCGCCTGTGTGCATCTCTCTGAAAAGATGAGAAGATGAAGATGAAATGAAGTAAATGATGAAAATGTTTCTCTCTCTCTCGCTCTCTCTGATACTTGAACAAAGTTCTCTCTCCAACTTCGTGTTGTGGTCAGGTTTGAACTTGTTGTTCGTGCGTTGATTCCATCAAGGGCAAGAGAACATGTCTTATTTACTTAGGGCTTCTATTTGTTTCCAGCTCTTGGATAAGCGAGCAATTCTCCTTTTCCGCATTATATTATAGCCTCGAGGTTGTTAGCGAGAACTAGCTCCTATCTCGGGATCACATTGCATCACATCACATCATCATCATTGTCCTCCTCTCGCTTTTATGTGTGTTTACGTGTTCATCAAGATGAACAGGGCAAAAAAAAAGAAATCAAGAGATTGAATCAAAACTTTACTTTCCCCTCTTTTCCTGTTTTCATCTTTCATGCTTCGCAGCACTTCCTCTCCAACAACGACGGCGACGACGGTCGACGTAAGATGTAACGATGTATGGACATGGACTCATGGACGGCGGCTATATAAGCGCAGAGAGAACACGTCAGACGTGATGAACGTGATTGTTGCTGACATGTTGCTTCGGTTGCAAACTCTGAATTCACAAAATCTCCTCTCTCATGAAACACTTCTCTTTTCTCCAATCATCTTTGCAATGATTTCATGGATTCAAATACATTTCCTTTCTTTGACGTCAGTTGTTTTTTTTAAATTCATGTTAATATGTACTTACTGGTTCAGATATGTTCTCAGATCAGTTGTATTGGATAGATTTCGAAGGATTATCATGGTGCCGTTGGTACGCTTTATTTTAGTCTTTAGTAAAATCAGAATCCGTTGTAAAATGAAGATGAGCAAACTTTCTTTCCTCTAATGCAATAACAAAGTTCAACTCGCTTCCGGTAAGCGGAGCAACTTGAGCTCGTCCTTGAGAAGAACTTTACTCAAGCTTTTGATTGAAACGTAATAAATGTAAACTTTGACTTTGAGAGTTCATTAACGTCTTCGTACATCGCTTATTTATTTATGCACCAGCCATCAACTTATTACGCACATGTTGATTCAGAGTTGCGCAATATTCTTCGCTCAAATTGAAATTTTGATGTGAAGGATTTCAAGTAACTTCTATCCAGCAAACTTTACTCACGAAACTGAACTCAAACTGACAAATAATAACGCTGTTCCCTTCCTTACATTTGAAACTTGTGAATAAAGGAAATTAACGAAATCCTTGGTCATGAATTATTCACAGCAAATTGCCGCTTTAATATAAACTCCGCTTCGCAAACATTAATTGGTTTCCTCCTCAAGAAAATGAAACTCGTGTATAAATTCTCACTACTGGCTTGCATGTTGCCGATGTTTGCTGCTTGGGTTTGGATTCTCGTTGGAGGTCTTCTTTCTCCTTGGCGAGCCTGTACTTAGACTTGATCTGATAGACTGCGTGTCCCATTTCGACAATCTCGAAGTTTGGGGCTTCGGTGGGATACTTGCGTTGGAAGGTCTTGCACCTGTGTTCACAAAGCTTTCAACAATGGATTGGTAAGTTGCAGTCTCATGAGCTAATGCTTCCTCTTCGTCTAATTTCTTGTCCCGAATGTACGCTGCAAAGTGGGCGACAATCCAAATCCCATATCCTGGAAATCCCGTGAATACAACAATTGCGCCAGCTATCTTGAGCAAGGAGTGGTTCTTTTCGAAGTAGGCATAGATAAAAAACCCAAACCAAGATGTAATTTTTGTAATCATTATGCCTATCCAGACGAAGCATAGAACTCGATTCTCCTATGCCAAGCCGAAATTGAAAGAAACAACAACCAAGAATTGCAGTGGAAGCATTAGAACGAGATTGTAACGCGAAATTATATTTATTTACCCGTATAATTGCTGCTGCCAAAAGAAAGCACGCAGCAGTAAACGCCAACGCATTGCAGAGGAAAGTACCAATGAAAATTTGGTAGTATAAACTTGCTGCATGAAAGAATCATAAATATTACAATATTTAATAATAATCCAAAGCAATTATTATCAGGATATAATCAAGAATTGAATTTATAGCTTTAATTTTTATGTTTTTGTGTACCGTTACGAGATTTGTGGTAGTCAAAGCTCAGATAGCCACAGAAGCCTAACGAAGCTACTGCAGACAACTATAATAATCAAATCAGGAAACAGTTAGGTTACGGAGAATGCATTTCTTGGATTGGAATATGTTTGATTTTTTAAAATTCGTTTACACATTGTTTTCACACTTTTATAATTGCGTACAAATGAAATCCAGAGATAAATATGAATCCCTTCATACACTGGTTTTCCGCATGTTGTAAATGACCCGCCTGGGTGTCCCAGACCTACGCCATGAAGTCCCCGGGTACTTGACTGTTGGGTAAAATTTAGATATCGTGGCATTTTGAAAACGGGAAGCGAAGAAAGGTGAACAACGAGAAATTGGAGTGGGACCAGTGGATAATCATACTGTGCTGAAGTGCTTATCGTAAGTAATCTCGGTTGCTTTCCATGTCAAAGTCTTTATTTTGAATTGTGCTTTATCCGTGACAACTACAACCTTATCGTTATGGATGAAAATTCAGTGCACAACTGCACAGCACACGGCGCCCTTCCAATCTTACATCATAGCCGTAATTAGCACCCGTGTCCGTAATACGTATAACCATGGACCTATAAACGAATAGACCGGACAATAGAGTCCTTGTAATGTATTAGATATGAGGCAAAGTTGGTCCGTGAT